>JAUMHI010000058.1:6667069-6713140 GCA_032359435.1 Enteromius unitaeniatus | reverse complement strand
TCGGGAACCTGGAGAAGGGCGGCGCTGAAGTATGGGGGAGGCGATGATTGGCCTACGAGGCCGGCTGCCTCGTCACAGTATATTAATGTTTATGCATTGGCCTTATTCATTTCTGTTGTAAGATAGATCTGTATTTGGGAAAAAAAGGTGGGAGAAGTAGAAATTCTTTAGCATCATTCCACAAATGCTGTGGATTCCTAGGTGAAAAAGGTGCACTAAAATACAATTTATTTCAGTACACTTACTACACTTCCATAATTTAAGTGCTCAATTTTAATACACTAATTTTGTACTTAATAGACTAAAATTGTTCTGTAGTACTTCTTGAGATAATCTTAAGAACATCTAAGTGTACTTAACTGTAGTGTTTTGAGACACTATGAATATGAATAAAACAGTTCTTTAACCTATTATCTATGTATTGCAAAAATATTCAAAATATAAGAAAAATATATAATAAATATATACAAATGTATCTATAATATACATATGTTAAAATACATTAAATAATTCATTTTAAATATTCCTTTTATATGTTAAACCTGAACTACATGGTAATGGTGTCTTTAAGTAGTAAATCAAATATTACTATTAGTATGTTATTAGTAGCATTTTTTGTCCACATTAAAATATAGCATTTCTTGCTAAAATATACTGCTCAATTGGAAATTTTAGTTTTCAGTTTTCCTTGAGTGTTTCCCTGTGGTTAAAACCCTTTCTGTTTGGTCTTAGTTTGTCTGTCGACAAGGTTACTTTGTGTATGTACTACCCTGCCTGTTTGTTTGCTTGTCTTAAGAATAAAGATCTTAAAGATTAAATAAAGATTCTTGCCTTCCTGCACCAGACACCCAAGCGTGACAGATTGACTGACCACACGCATACTATATAAGTTCTTGCCTGGTGGCTCCCGCTGCATTCCTCCAGACCCATACGCAAGGGAGCCACCCAATTGAGGAGTATGCGGAGGAGTTCATCGACCTTGCTCACCAATTGCCCTGGAGTGAAAGAACTTTAAAGACTCTGTTTTGGCTAGGACTAGACGATTCTGTCGAAGCAGGTTTCCCTCTCTGATAACCCATGTTCCCTTACGCAGTGTATTGATCTGGCTTTATGGCAAGGAGGTTCCCCCCCTTACCGTGGGAAAGACCACCAGCACCCAATCCACTGGGAGCCCACAAAATTCTCTCCCAGGCTTACCGGTATGCAGGGATGAACCTCTTCGTGCACTTTCCTGGGATCCAAGATTTACGAACCTGCACTGCAAACTGTCAGAGCTGCTAGAAAAGCCTTTCCTCTTCCGATAGAGCACCGTCCGAAACCCGCGCTGCAGAAGCGCAGTTCGATGATGCCCACACCACGAGAGCGCCCATCGTCTGCCAGGAGTGCCGTTCCCAGTCTGCTCGTCATGGCCTGGACTGCCATTCCCAGTCTGTAATTTCAACTGAAACAGGAAGACAGGGCAGGACACCATTTGACAGCCAGAGTCTAATAGATTACCCCCTGAATTTAATGTGAAACTCTTACTAGTGATCATAATCATGCTGAGGCTGTGTATGTAGCTTTAGAAATTGTTTAATATATGCTGACTCATACATATGATTCGCTCCGTGTGATCTTTTCTGTAGTGGAGAGAAAAAAAGATCCTGAGCCTTGAGACTTCAGTCTGCCAGTCACGGCCAGGAGTGCCATTCCCATTCTGTTCGTCACGGCCAGGAGTGCCGATCCCGAACCCTTAGAATCCAATCTGCCCGTCATGGCCAGAAGTGCCGTTCCCTAGCCCTGAGAATCCAGCCTGCCCGTCACGGCCAGGAGTGACGTTCCAGATTCTTGAGGAATCCAATCTGCAGTCACGGCCAGGAAAGCCCCTGACTTTAATTGCCCCTGAAACACCTGATCCGCCTTGGCCTCCCAATGCTCCTGATTTGCCATGGCAGAGACACCTGATGACCGGAGAGTGGGCAAAAGGTAATGCTGTCTGTCCTATTTTCTTGTTCTGTAGAGTTTTAGTTTCGTTTTGGTATCTTCCTGGTTTTCCTTATTTAATCATGTTCTCCTTGAGTGTTTCCCTGTGGTTAAAACTCACACAATTTAAAGTCCCCCTGAAATCATAATTAAGGTTTTTTTAGGTGTTAGGATCAATATGTTGGTTATTTATAAGGCAGTATGCCCCAAACAGTGACAAAATTTGCATTTAAAAGATCTAAGCGTACAAATCTTGCAGATCTGTCACTTCTGCCAAAACGGATCAAGGATTTTTCTGCCATCAGCTCATACAAATACATCAAATCTTCTGACCAATCAAATGCTCTCTAGAATCTAGAATCTGAAGCGCACCCCCCAGACTCTGAAGGCTGAGATTGGTCATTTGTTCACGGTGTTAATATTTTCTATACTGTGAATGTACATAATAGAGGTGATAGGGTCCGATTTGAGTGTAAATATTATTTTGATTGGGACAAGTGAGGTCTTGTTTCGCATTGTCATGCGAACCGTGGCGGTGCTCATAGTCTGATCTGACTTTTTTCTCTCCAGTTTTTTACTTGGCAGTCAATGAAACAGTCACAAGCCTCCCGGTTTTTATCCAAGATATCTTAAATTATGTTCTGAAGATGAATTAAGCTCTTTTGGGTTTGGAACGATATGGAGGTTAAGTGATTAATGTCAACATTTTCATTTTGGTGTGGAGTAACCCTTTAAGTATTTTTAGTTTAAGTATATTTTTTCCTGGATTGGACTTAACTATTACTGAACCCTGAATACTCCTTAAACATAAAGTAGAGCAGAGAGAACAATGTACACTTGGTAATGGCTGGAGAGCTGCATCTTTGGTCAGCTGAGAGCACTGATTGGTTGGGTCTTTTAACTGATATATCTGAGAACTTAGCACACACTGGGATAAAGCCCAAACCCCCGGTGTTCTGGATGATGAAGGGCTTTTCAATCTTCTCATCGACTCTCTTTCCGACCCTGTCGAATACCTCTCGAGAAGGAGAAAGAGGGGTCTTGAAACATGCGGCATCATGCCATCATTAGCCTTGGATGAAGCTGTTCACTGAGAGTAATACTGTTTAAATGGAATTATAAGTGATCAGAGAAATGACCTCAGGGACTGAAGGCTCTCATGGCTTCCATCATCTCTGTCTGAACCCTCCAACTATACCGTACAAACACAAGCGAGGAGCCTTAAAAATAATTATTCATACAAAGTCTTTAGATATTCACAAATGCAGATACTTAAAAACAGTGATGTGCATTTGCACTTGTTACGTTAGTTAGCTCGGAATTACAATGCCCATCATTTTTTATCGTCTGTGAAAACGAATTTGACGTACTGTAGCTTTTTTTTCTTTTCTGAAAGCTTAATTTTGCATCTATGTTTAAAACAAGCCCAGTCAGGGACAGGGTTCAGTCTCACTGCGAGGAAAAAAAAAATCTTAAAGAGGAAGAAAATTTATTCAAGAAATGAAATGTAGCGGATTTGAACGGAGCCGTTCTGCGAGGGCACCATAAAGGATTAGCCCTATTCTTCTCAGAAGGTCGCTGACAGCTATTGCGCAAAAGTACTTGGTTATTTTCTATTACAGCTCGGACCGAGAAAAAATTCAATCGTCGCCGAGGTCTCCCAGTGCGAAAAGAAAGTCTGTGTGGCACTGCTGAATAGGGCTCTTACTCTCTCCATCTTCCCTCAGGCAGTCTCTCTCTTTAGTTCTCCTATTAGCTTCTTCTGCACTTCTCCCTCGCGTCTGCTTGTTTTATCCGACACTAATGCCAGATGCCATGTCATAGTCTGTATTATTATCCCAAGGCCTGTACAAACCTTCAATATGATTCCTATAAGGCCTTGCGCATGCTTCTGGGACTGCTGCTCGATTCCTCCATCTACTATTTACTTGATTAAATGGGATTTTTCTTTATCAACTCCAATCAATCTTGGTGAGCAGACGAAGAGAGAATGAAAGAAACGCCAACAGAGAGCGAAAAAGAGGAATCGAGAGGCGAGGGCTGGAGGGAGCGTAGCCTTTGCGTTCCCCAATCTGATTTGATGGGATTTACTTGTGACTATCAATGTTTACTCATCTGTTGTGCTCTGAGCTATAACTCAAACAACAGGACACATATACAAAGAGAGAAAGAGAGAAAGGGTGCAAGGGGTGTGAACATAAATTCCACTGAATGAAACTTGTTAACATGCCCTCACTTCAAAATCACACTCATTCGCTTTGACAGTTTATGTGGCAAACCATTCAACTGACATCTGTCGCTGCCCAATGGCAATCAGACTGATGAATGATATGTGGGTATGTGCAACCTGACAACTAGAACACTGGCCCCCTTGGTCTCTCGCAAAAATCATTACATTGTTTGGATAGGTTGCTCCAGCCCATATAAATGGCCTAAATTGATCACCCAATTTCTTTCCTTTTATTGTATTAACTGTATCATTCTTGAGACATGGGACAAAACAGGTCTGGCAAGTGTAACTGCTAAGAGATTTAGACATAAAAATATTTTCATTTTGCATCTAAAACAATCTGTCACCCTTCTACAGAGAAGGGTTCAATTGTTCATATGCTATAAAAAGGATAAATGGAAATTTTGTAATATAGTTTGTTTTAAAATTTCTCAAAGATAATGTAAAAAAACACTCATTTTACCCTGTCAAAAACCGCTCTTTTGAAATCACTCTGTTCTGTGTACTTCCCCTTTAAATCTTCACGAGCTCCGCTGACCCCGGCCCTCTTTTTTCGAGGCACTCTTGGACGATCCATTAAGACATTATACTCACTGCTTCTGTAGGTGAGGCTGGATCATGAATGAGTTGAGCTTGAACATAAACCTATTTTGGTTGATCAAGGGGGCGTTTCCCTTCAGAACCAAACATAACGTTAAGCTTCTGTGTCTTCAGTCACTCAGATGTGGGGAGTAAATGACTACTGCTATGTTCATTAATACATTCAACAACAAAACACCTCAATCTCTTAGGAGTCATGCTTGTCTCTGCATCTCGGTCTGATGACGGCTTACTCAGGGTGGGACGGTGGTAAGACACCAGTTCAGTCTGTGTGACACGCTGCTGTCAATCAACTATTGTGGGAGTGGCCTCTGTTGGTGTGACTCCAGACCGACATGCATTTGAGAATGGCTTGATTTCAGAAGGGGCAACTTATTTTTATTAAAATTCAAAGAAAACTACTGGTGGATCTTTATCATTGTAGGGTGGCGCAATTCTGACTTTTTTCTCAAATTATAGATATAGCCTAAACTCGCAGTTTTGAGTTATAAAGTCCAATTTTGAGCCAAAAAAAGTCTGATATGATCTCAGAATTGTGAATTTATATCTCACTATTCAGAATTGTGAGATAATTTTTTTTTTTTCAGTGACAGAAACAGACTTATAGTGTTTAAACACGAGATATAATTTGTTTTGGGTCAATCTAAAGGCCAGTTTTTGTCTCATTCTGATATTTGTTTTAAATAGTTTGGGCTGAGGGCAATATTGCTCATATACATGTGCTTGTGTAATTATTTTAATTATATAAGCTTAAGTTGCAACTACCTTTACTGTTGCGATGATCCTATTTGTCATAGTGTTCATAACTTAACAATGACTTCTATTATATTAAAGACCTCATAAAAAAATTCATAATTATGAAATTGATATAAATGCATTGACTTGCATTTAATGGCAAAGCAATTGACTGTTATATCCAATACATACTTCTACACAAACATGATGCTGGAAGGAGATGAAAAAACGGATCAGTAGTTTATGCTTTAAAACACAAGATCCCATCCCAGTTCCTGGAGGGCCCCCAACAGTACTCACTTTGGATGCCTCCCAAATCAAACACACCTGATTAAACTCGTCAGCTCATTAGTAGAGTACTCCATGACTTTAAATGGGTATGTTAGATGAGGGAGACATCCAAAATGTGTAGCGTTGGGGGGCCTCCAGGAACAGGGTTGGAAACGACTGCGCTTTAAATGGCTGAATGGTATTTCATCAATAGCGCTGCGTCACGCTGGGATTTAGTAAAGAGTGACCTTCTGCAAAAAACATTGACCATTTATCATCTGAGCTCACTAAATGAAACACACAGTGTCAGTATTAATCACGGGGCTATTGAGTTATTGGTTTATTAATCGATTGACGAATCACCATATCTACAAGACCACTATAAAAAAGAACTCACATGGCAGAGTAAAAAAAAAAAAGAATTACACCCTTTTAAAAAGAAATAAAATCACTTAAATGAGCAATTATGAGCACGTTGAAGCTCCATTGATAGCCCTACTGCAGCTCAAGCTACTTACTCCATCCACCGATCATGTTCCCGGCATGAGCAACGCTAACTCACTCTCTAGAGCACACACGGTCGGTGTGTATTTTCCCCGTGTCTTTGCTGTATGGATACACGCGTGTCTAGTGACACGGACGGCCGGCGTGACGGACGCACACCTCTCCGTTTTGCTCGGAGAAGCAGAAGTGGCGACACGGCACCATTGAGTCGCAGCGCGGGATGATGTGAGAAGAGAGAGACGCTGAAGGGGGCTGCGGGGGGCATGCAACAGAGGACTGAGCGGCTCTAGTAAATATTTATATTGCATGATGATATGCGCGAGCAAAAGGAGGAGGTGTGCGCGCGCGAGTGTGTGTGTGTGTGTGTGTGTATGGGGAGGAAGAGGGAAGGGAAGAGACCCCGAGCCACCCAGTTATTAATATTATTCCACACCGCTAAGTTTAGCATTCAACACGTGTCGCTAGTGATGGAGAGAGAGCGCGAGAGAGAGAGGCGGCCGGCGCGCGCGCGCGAAAGAGGGAGGTTGACGGTTGACGGTTGCTAGGTGACGAGGCGCATATACTGAATTTTAACAAAAGAGCGGAGAAAGAGAGAGAGAGAGAGAGAGAGAGAGAGGAGGGAGCGGGAGATAGGAGGAGAGAGAGAGAGAGAGAGCTCGCGAAAATTGAATACATGTAGAATATATATATTTCTAGGTGTATTTTCCCCGGAGAAGCCGCAAAAAGGATACCTCGAGGGGAATGATGTGAAGAGAATGGAGGGCCGAAAGGAGAGAGGGGGGACAGGCGCGTGAAAAACACAGTAAGTAACAGTTTCATGAACGCTGCTGTGCTTCTGCACGGACTTGACTGCGTGGAGCGGGGAGACATGGCACTGACAGTGCACCGCCGGCTCCGGTTGAGGGGATTTTGATGCGCTATATGTGGGAAAGATGGATGGCACGCGATAGAGAGATGGATACGGCCGGCGCGCGCTGGGGTTTGACCCTTCTGTCATTGCTGCACGCGCGCACATATGCCAGGGCTCGCAAGCCCACTTGTTCCTCCGCGAAACGACACATACTTACACTTTCCTTGCACTCTCACTGCACATATCCGCAGCAACACGCGAAGACGCACGCACGCCTGGAAACGGCGCTGAGACACGCGCAGTCTGCGGGCACAATTAGTGATTTTCATAAAAACAACAACTGTGAAGCGGCTGAATATTAAAACGTGTTTAAAATGCTGCTTCGGTGCGGCTAATGATCGCGTCGCTGTGCCGCGCTGTCAGGCTGCCCGTCTCCAGTTGTGTATGTAAACTGCGGATTTATCAATTTTCCTGAGCACAGTTATCAGTGTCTCGTGGTGCATGTGTGTTTGATGCTCTTGGTGTTTCAGAGCTTATTTAAATAGCGTAGCTTGTTCATTCTCCAGTCATTTTTTTTTTTGTATTTATAAACATGTTTATAGGAGACTTGAAAAATCTCGATACACCAATTGCTGTCATTTCTCAAAGTCTGGCCATTTGCTTTTTTAATAGTTGGGCAAGAAATCAGTGAGATTTATGAGCAGGGCTCATTATGTTAATTTCATATGAGCCCATCATAGGCCCACAGTTTTCCTCCTGCGATATGAATCAAACCGTTGGCGTTTAGATGAAGTAAAATCATTTATGTGGGGCTTCTGCTTCATATTCCGTAATAAGTTTTACTCCCTGCTTGCGCCAAACTTATTAAAGCTGTTATGATGGAGCCTGGAGTCCTGCAGAGGGAATGTGAGGTCTTAATGTCCACCAAGACGGGCCTTAGATCAGTGCTGGAATACATCATTCATTTTTGTTCAGTTATATGTGTGATGCACTTCTTATATGTGTGTTGTGAAACGTGACCTTTCGTAAGCTTCGCGCTGTACGATTTTCACATCTCATGAAATAGATACACATGCGTTCCCGTGGGAGAAAAGAGAGAGGTGAGGAAAGATTATGACCTCCAAAAAAAGCAGGTTTATTGAACAAGGCATGTTGTGGATACTGGGCACGCAAATCACCAAGGACTGCACACACACACACACACACACACTGCAGTACTGTAATGCGCACAGTAATGTTAATGTGTTGCCTTCAGTGTCAATATAGCTTCACTCCAGCGGTCTGTCTTACAGCTGCTTTCCAGGCTTTACTGTAGAGGGAGGGGGAGTGCACTTATAAAGAAGGAAGGAGAGTGAAAGAATGAAAGAGTACAGAATGAAAGAAGGTGAGAGACTATAATGCACTGAAGAGGAAGATACAGCGGAGGTGTGGATACAGATGAAGCTGGATGGGGAGGAGAAGACTCATAGACACAGAAATACAGTGAAGGATGAGAAAAAGAAATACAGTGCAAACAGAATGAGGGAGTGAGAGGAGGAAATGAAGGAGAGGAAGAAAGCGAAAAGAGGAATTGAATATCTGAGACTGAACATGGTTGGAGGGCTCAGACAGAGAGATGAGAGCAGCTTGAATCAACGTTTGCATTTCTCTTTTCCTCTTTCTCCTCTTCTGTTTCAGCGCATTGATTCTTTATCTTCTCCTTTACCTTTGCTCTCTATCCTCTCTGTCGTTCCCTCCCTTGGGCTTTCTGACTCTAGAGTGTTGCTGCTTTTTTAACATCTCTTTTTTTTCCCTGCTGGATCCCTCTCTTCAGCGTGTCTGTATCAGTCTCTTCATCTGATTACTTCCCTCTCTCTTATTTTTTGTTTGCATAGCTGTGTCGATGAGTCCAGCGTGCCCAAAACTGCATCCAACTCTCCTCTCAGTATCCCCAGTTCACTTAAATGTGACTAATTAAGGTAAAGCTCGTTAACACAGAACATCAATTAGTCTTTAACGAGATCATAGGCTGGTGTTTGAAAGAGATTACATTGCTCCGTTCTCCCTCCGCTCCCCAGCGGTTAGACTGGCTCGCTATTGATAAAGGCCACACTAATTTACATTAGACCTCAGACGCAGTTTGGGTGCTCGGGGTCAGATGGAGAAACTGGAAGCACATGGGACCCCACAGACGCTCAGACATTCCGACCCATATACTGCAGCCCACCCAGTCTCGCACAGAGCTATTTCTATCTTTGGGGCCATTCACGCTGAACGTGTTTTTGTGATAGTAAACTAATGTCTTGAGGCACACTTTTTAAAACTTCTTATGGAATCTTATTCTCAATCATGCTTTAGTAAATCATAATAGTCAAAATTATAACATTCTGCCATAATTCTGAGATAAATTTTGAGAGTCAATATTCAAAGAAAATTATTAAAAAACCATAAAATTAGATTAAAAGTCATAATTATGAAACAAAAAGTTTTAATTGACATAAGTTAAAATTATTGTTGTTAGTATGAGATGAAAAGTAAAAAATGAGGACATACTAAGTCGCAAATATGTATATGTAAATATGTTTATGTATATGTGTGTATTTATATATACACAATACACACACATATTATGTAAACAAAAACTTATTTTGGACGCAATTAATCGTGATTAATTGTTTGAAAAAATATATCACATAGAAAATGTATCACTTGAAAAAATAAGTCATTTTTTCATTTCATTTCAGTCATTTAATTATTTTGACTATTTTGATGTCATGATTGATCTCAAAATTTTTGATTATATTATTAATATATTAATTATTTATTATGTCATAAAGGTTTTTTTTTTGTTTTTTGTTTTTTTCATTTTGCATGAAATTAATTTTCATATTAAAGAAGGGAAAGAAACACTGTGTGTTTTTGAGGGAAATTTAAATTCTGGAGTGAACTAATCCTTTAACCTCAGCACCATGTTTTTAGAAAAGTCTTCTTTTTTTGCATGTGATGCTGCAGAAGAAGAGAAAGCTTGAGCACAACAATCTATCATCTAGCACATTTACATAGAAAGACAATAATAAACAATGCAGAGAAATGCAAAAACGCATTCTCTGTGAACGCCACCTTAAAGTCACGCAGCTGAGGTCGAGTGGTAGTGAAGTAGCGATGGAAAAAGGAGGAGAAGGAGGAAAAAAGGAAGAGAGTGTTTCTATCATCCATTGTGGCAATGAAGAAGCTCTAAAAACAGAAATGTAAGTGTCTTTTAACAACAAGCCGGAAATGTTAGCATATTAAGAGGAAACGTTAACACAGAAAGTGTAGCACTCACTGGCATCCTGTTCTAATCAGCCATGAGTTTCCACAGGAAGCCGAGTCCTCCCTTTCACCCATCTCCACGGTTACCGTAACCACGGATATTTCCATCTAACTACAACTGCGGTCCTGTACAGTTACCACGGAAATCCCTGCAAGACTTCCCTCGCTTCCATACACAATTCACCTGACAGCTTAACGCAAGCTGGCTGATGCTCTGCAGGCTCACAGCATCTCTCCATTCATTCATCTCCGATATCCAATCAAAGACAACTCCATAAACCGCTATTGACAGATGTAAACTAACAATGGCTGAAGATCAAGCCAGCAAGGCCATGTTTCCCCCTGGGGAGGTCTCTAGTGATAAGACAGGTATTGTGATGCTGTTCTGTGAAGTGGAGAGGTGCAGAGATGTGTACAGCAGCTGTTGGATGAAACGAGATGGGATTCGGGGGGAAGTGAAATGACACTGATAATGGTGGACCAGATTGAGGAGACATTTTGGGCTGTATGTATTCAAGGTTGCTGATTGATCACATTGAAAGATTTATGTCCAGTATGTTAATGGAAAAATAAAGGAGGAAAAGAACGGTGTGTGCTTTTATCCTGACATAGATCTAGCGCAGATATAGCTGGATTACTTTTGTTTAGATCAAAGCAAGAACAGAAATGGTTCTTTGATAACTTTTAGTTTCACAGATGTGTTTGAAATGGAACGCATACTGGTGAAGTTGTTTTCTTAATGTGCCTAATAGAGTGCACTTTTGCAGTAGCCTTGGTTACAGAAGTATTTTCCCAGTGGGATTTTAATAAGAAGGCTTCTTTAAAGAGTTATAAGCCATGAACTTAACCAGCAGGTGAATCACAGCATTACAAACTTTGATTTGAAGTAAAGAGACAAAGATACAAGACTGTACCTAGTGGCTTTAGTGAACGAACATACATAATCATATTAAAAACTGTTGATTTGAAGATAGGATGTCTGATTCTATTTTAAGAGTAGTCTGAGATCATAGCGGGACTGACTGTTACAGCATTCACACTGCTTTATGGGAGTTTGTCGGGCTGAAAAGAGGTCTTGTGGCATGTCATGATTCTGGTGAAGATGTGATTACAATACATTACGGATTTTGTAGTGTTTTACCAGGAATTTCACTGTTAAACATGATTATTTAAAAAAAAAACTTAACACATTTAGAAGCTCACAGTAGGTCTGTCTGTAAAGTTTGAAATATTGTTCAATTTCAGTTGCCTTATGGATAAAATGAATGGGATTTTTGCTTTCGAAACCTGGCTGTCTCACTCTATTCTAAATGTCTGTGTGTCTTTGTACTTGCAAAGGCACTCAACAGCGGTTGATGAGATAGAGAGTCAATGTCCTGTACTGTGTACATTTAAACAGTTGTAAATTAAATGACCAGTCATTGTCCACTGTCATTTATGAACCTGTAAGTTGCTTTGTGTCAGTTGTATTGATGTTTTTGTGTCTACACTGTTGTTATGTTTGTGAGATTTTTTTTTAGAGTGATTGTTTTATCATCATAGTTACAAAGTAATGCTAGAATAAAACTGGTTATGAATTAATTTGCACATTTTACAAAAGGGAAATACAGTTGTTGAGAGTATTGCTTGTTTACTTTTGTTTATTTGCTTTTTTTATATATATGTGGCATGTTAGATATTGTTACAAATTCTGCTGATTTCAGTATGACATCAAGATAACATTGTCTAGCTGGATGACATAAAATGAAACAGGATGATGGGTCCTGACTCCTGATGATATTCACAGCATAACTACTGTACTTGGCACAGGCTGATTGGCTTATGTTGCATATAGGCATACACCGGTTTCAAACTTTCAAATTAATATTGTATCATGGTCTTGAAGTATTTTAGTTGCAAAGTGTTGTCAATACAGTATAACAGGTTTAATGCCTTTTTTCTTATAGCAAAAATATGAAAATTTACAAAATTCAAAATTTAAACATTACACAATTTTAAAAAATGTTAAGAAATTGCATTAGATATAATTAGTTAACCTTAGTTAATGCATAACACTATTAATGAACAAAAGCTACATTTGCTACAGAAGTTATTAATCTTTGTTAAGAGAGTTCATTAAAAAAGCAGTTTATAACGCACAGTTTACAATTACAATTAGATTTTAACGTTTTATTAGCTAAGATTAATAAATGTTTAGAAGATTTCCTTTATCGGGACTTTGTTTATAATGATTTAAATAATGTTAAATAATGAAGCCCGAATGCAAAGTGTGACTGACAAAATAATAAATCATTTTAAAATAAATTGCTTATTGGGACTAAAGTATTTGGCACTGTGAGTGAACAGTACTGAGAATACAAAAATCTGAATAGATAATTAAATAATTTCAATTAGAAAGTCGCGCAGCTGCTTTGTTTACAGTGTTTCTGAGGTAATGGTGTGTGTTTTGGCTGTTCAGCACCCTCTGCTGTCAGAGAGTGAATGTGCGCTTTCGTTCACGTGTTCTGCAATGTGCTTCTCATCCATGCTTGTTTACATTTGGGAAAAGTGTTCTTAAAATACATTTAAAATTCTGAATAATTTTTAAAAAAGAATAATTTTAGGTATTTTGAAGTGCCCACAATAACAATACCATGCATATTCATTATCGTGATATATATTACATTGCTGAATGTAATATCCGGAACATGTCTAGTTGCATAAGTCTGTAGCCAATGAGCTTGCTAGCACGCATGAACACAGCGCGGTATATCACTTCACTAAATCACAGTAACTACAAGCATGCAAAGTGTGAAATAAAAGTACAGTATCAATAAATCACATAACTGGCACTGTGTATGTTAGCTAGGAAGGATTTGCATGAAGGAATGATATTCATTCTATTCAGGAGCAATTTCCACATGTTATTAGAAACTGAACATGATTTTAATGGTAAAAAACTGTGAAAATGCTACGGTAAAAACCTGTTAAATGGTTAATGGTAAATTCGTGTAAAATGTACGGGCAAAAGCGCAAACTGAAATTCTCAGGATTCCCTGCATTGCATCTCAAGATTGAATTTGGTTTTTATGTTTATTGCATATTTCAGTTTAATGAGTCTCACCATGATGGTGTTTAGTATTCGTGTGCATGACTCTGAGCACCTTCTATATATGGTCGTATTCAAAAACGACCTTGGTTCATCATGTGACTTTCTCATCACCACCTGCTTTTGGTTGTTATCAGTGTATTTCTAAATCAATTAAGTTAATGAAATGACGGTATTTAACTGTAAATTGAACTTAAAACTGAAAAATGCTCTTACTGTATTTTTTTTTAGCATAAACATTTTTTTCCATAACCCAACAATACCATGTTATTTCCACTTTGTGTCATTTTGTTTATATTTAAATGACTGTGGTGTCTCATACCAATTTAATTGCATTAACAAACAAACAAAAAGAAAGAAAGAAAGGAAATTGTGTCATATTTTACTCATCCTTATGGCGATCCAATCCTGACCATTTAATGGACAAATGTAGTGAACAGTGTGTTTGTTCAAAGTACTTGTTGTTCAGAATTCAGTCCAGCTGTGTGTGTGTGGTTGTGTATGTGAGAGAGATGGGGAAAGAGAGAGAGGATGTAAGTGTAATCAAGCATGTGATGCACAGGTGTGCTGTCGGTGCGTCAGTAATCTAATGTTGCTGTAGGCATATATGAGCAATGCTGTTACATCCAAGTGTGTATTTGTGCATTGCCATCTGATAGTAACAACTGTTTGCCAGGTAGTTTACATTTCATGAATTATTAATATTTGAACTATAGTATGTGCTTTAGGGTCCAGCATTTCCTATTTTGAGTTATGTTTACCTATCCTGTTTATCCTTTGTACATGCGTGTGTTTAGGAATGCTTGTTGCATTTAGTTTTTAACTATCTATAGATACACTGTCTCAGTGACTGAAGAGAGGAGGGTGTTCTTGCGTTATTACAGCCATAATTTGCTGGTTAACTCACAGCATGGTGTGCTGAGCACGAGAGAAACTGTCTCATTGGGCAACAACTGTCATCTGTTTCAAAGAAATAGGACAATGCAAGGCTGCATTTATGAAATGATGCATTAATTTGAACTCTGTGCTAGCATTTTTTTGCTTAGTTGCCTCAGTGAAGTTTTCTTAACAACTTTCATTAAAAGTACTGGAATTATAAACTGCTTCCTTCGCTTTGTCAGACACCTCTCTCTCTCTCTCTCTCTCTCTCTCTCTTTCATCAGCTCTTTCTTCCTCCCGCACGTGGTAATTAGGGGCATCTGCACAAAAGGTACCTAGAGAGATTACCTTGAGTCTAATATACATACTAATAGCATAGTACTTTACATGTTTAATAAGCCCATCCGAAGGACTCAATACGCAATCTTTAAACAGCTTATGGGTGATGGGTGTGGCCTCGCTCAGGATTCTGACCAGTCAGGATTAAACAGCGAGCTGAATTTATCATAAATATGCTTTATTTAAAGGGAAAGCGCACCCAAAAAAGACAAGTCTGTCAGACTCACACTTATATTGTTCTAAACCCATGAGACTGAAACCCGAAACCCAAAGGCTTTTTGAATTAAATTAATTCATGCTCCTTTGTTGAAAGCACCTGCAACCGTAAACTTTCAAACTTCAAAAAAATTAATGGACGTGGAAAAGAAATCAATATGAATGGAGCAGGTTAATCTAAATACCTGAAGAGGCACTATCACTTTATTTGATAAACAGATTTAATTTATTCATATAATCATTGATCATCGCACATACAAAGGCTTTTGAAAATGAAGTAGGGGGAATTCAGGTAAAGTGAGCTGTTTAAGATTGATTGTGCTGTGCTCAATGAGTTTACACTTTCAGAGCATAACAGTGGTCTTTAATTTAAGGGACACTGTTTTTTTAAATGAAAAAAAAAGTTAGCTGATGCAATATGACCTTGGTGTTTGAGGTACCATATCAAAGGAGGACTTCCTCATCATTGAAGATTGTTTAAGACCTGCTTTGACATTCAGAAGTTATTTTCTTAATTATAAGGTTGTTGCTCACAAAATGTAAACAGATGTTACGTATTGAGACAGTACTTGTATTAATTGTAACAGCAAGAAACATTAATTAAAACGCAAAGAATACGCCCAAAGAATTACTGGCCCATTGCTGACATTTTAGTGTGACTTTTTTGAAGCCAGATATGCAAGAAAGAAAAGAGAGAGCATGAAGTCATATCTGCAGGAGAAAAACGGATGAGAGGAGCAAAATGTATGTGAAAAATGGTCGCATATTTCAGATATGGACACATGTCTGTTTTGAGAAAACAGACATGAGGTTTTGCAATCTTACATTTCAAATGGGCCTTTATTAATTCTCTTTATTAGCTTGTTGTTACATTTTTTGATGTTGTAGAGTACATTTTCATCAATATTCTGTTAGATTTAGAACAATGTACTTAAGTAGCCTATACTTTAAAGATTTAAAGTCCACTAAAGCTGTACATACAATACAGTTAAGTACACTTCTTTTTCACAAGGCTAGAAAACATCAAATATAAAAATAGAAGCTCAAAGGTGGCTTTTATGAGAACAATTTAGTTTGTTTTCTTGCTCGCTTCCTTGTTTATATGTGATGTACTCCACCATGTCTGTTGCTTTATATAGAAAAAAGTCTAATTATTACAATCATCATATAAATGGATCATCTCTCTTTAGAAGATCCATTTGCATTAGTTTTAATCTTCTGATTTAACTTTTTGGCATAATGGACTTTCAAAGCATAAACAGAAATCTCTCAGGTTTTAATAAAGATATCTCCATTTGTGTTTCAAAGAGGAACGAAAGTTGACATGAGGGTGAGCGATTGATGAAAGAATTTTTAATTTCATGGTAAACTGTCCCTTCAATATTCTTTTGCCACTTTCCTCTTTTATTTGATAAAGTTATAATGATTTGTAATTCATGCCAGTTCCTATGTCTCCCTGTTTCTTCGTTAATGACATTACCATGACATGAAGCCACAGCGGGAGTCGGTGCCACCTGTGAAACTATTCAAACTGTGTTCGTTTTCCAGGCGGCCATGTCAAAGATTGAACATCTACTACAGGCTTTTTGTCATGTTAACAACATTCCCATTGACCTTTAATAATGACCGTGTCAAACAAAGAGTCACGGCACTTGTACAGTGGAGGGCAGATGAGGCCAATAACGCCACCATTTCCGATTACATTTACATCTATTTTGTTGGCAGTGGCTTTCCGAACGAAACGATTTGCAAGACGCTGTGTGTGTTGCATTGGCGCTAAAAAGGCAGTGTGTTTGTGTGTCGTCTGAATATGCCATGGAGTGCTGGGGTGCACATGAGTGTAAGTGTCATTAAACATATGCCATGTGAGCACATGTGCTCCCTATCACTGATTTTATGGTCTGTGTCTGTGTGTGTGAGGCCGTCCTGCGCATCTGTGCCTGAAATTACATGTTAGTGGGTAAAGCCAAGTGTCCACTTGCAAGTGTATGTCTGTCTGAGTGTGTGTGTGTGTGTTGAGGCCGGCGCGGGAGGAAGCTGACAGCTGGGAGAGTGTATCAGTGTCCATGAAGATTGTGTTGATGTGCACAGTGTGTATCCGGCTTCTTTTCTGGCACCCGGTGTGTGTGAGGACAGGCCAGATGTGGTGTGAAAGCATGTGTGTGTGACTGATTGAGAGAGTGTAATTTGATGTGTGTCCTTATTTCCAGTCCAAGTTGTCAACGTGGATATGTAGAGCAAACTTCTCCAAAGATTTGCTCTTGTTTTAAAGGTCTTTGCACACTGAGTCTGAAATTCTCGTCAGAAATGTGTGCTTGTTAAAAAAATGTATACGTTGTGTCTATCACGTTTACGCACTGCCTCTGAAATGTGCATTCACTGTTAAAAATTCAGTTCAGTTTTTTTGTGTTTTTGCATCTGTAGCGAGCATTTTGGAAAGGATAATAAATATGAAAAAAAAGGAGAAGAGCGCATATGAAAATTTCTGACTCAGTGTTCAAGGAGTAATGCTGCTAAAAAGTACGTTATTTGGTGTAATGCAATGTGTTTATTAGGGGTGGGCGATATACCAGTAGACACGATTAACCGGTAGAAATTTATCAACGCGATAGAGATTTTGGACTATCGTCTTAATCGCGATTACGATCATGTGACGTTGCATGTTACGTAACCACGCAATACACATTCACTGAAACCAACAACGAGGAGATTGTAGAGAAAATAAAGAATAAGGGGAATAAGTTTCAAGAAATTATTTTTTTCCACATACTGTACATTATTGTTGCTCCTATATGCCCCGCCTCTTTAAAACACATGGATTTAAAAAAAAATATTTTACTTGTACTGTCTTTTTATGTGATATGTTGCATCACGCCTTGTAAACATGACCATATGTTAATCAGAGGAATAACAAGCACTACTCTTCACTGCTCGAAACTCGCTTTTAAATAGTCAGTGGCAAATCGATAGGCTGAAAACAATAGGCCTACAGGCTGTGAGTCAGAAGCACCAGACTGTCTTGCAAAGTTGAAATTGCTTCACTTTATAGAGCCACCCTTTGTGCAGAAATAGCATAGTCTACTCGCAGGTTCAGGAATCAGTCCGCCGTAAATGTGCTTAACACTCTGATTTTTGGGCTGAACTGTTCTGGAACAGTGTTGTGAGTACAACTTAACCACTGACTTCTAGTTGTGTCCTCTTTTGGAAGCACAAACAAAGTAGTTTCACTTTCACAATGACACACACAGCATATTATGAAAATATTATCTGTATAGAAATCCATATTATAGATAATTTAGATTTTTTATAACATTAAAATTAAGTTGTAAAAAGTTGACAGCAGTCCATAAATGCTGACTTGTATTTAACATCTATTAAGCAATTTTGTGTCAAATTCTGAATATGTACTCGCCCTCAGGCAGTCCGATATATACTGTATTTGAGTTTGTTTCTTCATCTGAACAGATTTTGAGAAATTTAGCATTCAATCAAAAGCTCACTGATAGATTTATCTGCAGTGAATGGGTGCCGTCAACATATTTGTTTCTAAATGGTTGAAACGCTTGCAAACGGTGACTAATCTGTGTGGTTTTTTCCACAGGAGAAAGTACAGTAATATGGATCAGGGAATCATATTGCATGAACAATTTGTATTTTATGTATGGCCTTTACAGTTAATGAAATAATTTTTGTGTTGTATGTTAAATATTTTTTTAATGTAAAAATGTTCAAACCAAACAATGAATATAGTTTTAGAAGAACAAATGTATTGACAATGTATTGTTTTGACAAATGTAATTTGTTTTAAGTGCACACATTGTGTGTGTTGAGTGATATTATGCAGCTCTTGTCAGTAAAGCTTATCCTCACAGCGGTGTGTGTCTGAGAGGTGTGAGGAGGGTTGCTGTAAGCGTGCTGCGTTTCAGCTCTACCTCTCCTCCTCCTTCATCTCCTCTCATCAGCACCTCCCACTCATCCTGTGCCACTCCGCTGGCTCCCGATCCATTCACTCCCCACCGCACTGAACAGATAGGAGCACTACATTCAGTTTTGCTCATGTAGAACTGTAACCACTTTTCATTTTTGGATGCTCATCAGATGCTTCATTAGGTTTTTTGAAAAGGCCTCATTCTCGATTTGCCAAAAATGTAAAACAATATGCTTGTTTGGGCTGCCCTCTGAAGAAAACCACATAGCGTGACGATCATTCCTTCATCCGAGACAAAAAAAACTGCTGCGTCATACTCTAGATAAGATAACAAGACATTGTATGAGTCAAAATGATCGATTTTTTTATGTCAAAAATCTGATCACGTTCCATAAAATTATTCAGTAAATTTCCCTTTTTTTAATTATATAAAATGTCTTTATTAGTAAAATGCACTGCTAAGGACTTAATTTTAACAATTTTAAAGGTGATTTTCATAATATTTCGATTTGTATCGATTTGTATCATTTCGACTGATATCACTCAGATTTGAGATTTTCAAATAGTTGTATCTCAGCCAAATATTGTTTTATCCCTACAAACACACATCATACATGCATCAGTAATTTATTCAATTTTCAGATAATGTAAATTTATGATGTCAATTTTAACAAAAAAAAAAATTGTGGTCCAGGGTCACATTTAATGACATTTTTTTTTCTTTTTCATTTTTCTTCTTTTTTTTTAAACATAATATTTCCTTTTTTTTAGTTTAAACCCATTTTTTATAATAAATTATAAGGAAGGTTTTTGTTGGGTTTTTTTTCTTCGAAAATCATGAATTATTCATTCATAAATATTCCGTTTTTAGTGAGTCACACCATGACATGTTACAGTTGGAACTTGCCTTCTCGTCAAAAAAAGGTCAAATCATTTTAAGATGCTTATTGACCTTGACATACAATCATGAGTGTCGTCAGGGGGTCCATATCATTTCCTGTTATATTTGTTTTATTTAAGTTTTTTTTTCCGGAAAAATTCAGCATGTTTGTTTGTTTGTTTTTTTGCACCACAGGCTGCTTGATCACACTGATTTGTGTAACATTTTTTTTTTTTTACAAATAAATCACTGTAGCTGGTTTTGTTAAATACTTTTTTTTTTAAAGAAGTATTTATGAAAAATTAATTATAATTATAAACATTTTGTATTCAGAATTATCAAAATGCTAGATGTGTATTCATGTCTCTTCACATATTAATTGCATTTTTATTGTACACTATTGAGTCAATTTATAGATCCAGACAAAAAATGAGTGCCGCTTTGTTGTTCCGACCGTAGTGTTATCATTGCATCTAAATCTGTGTGTTTTTGCTGGATAATGGTCTTTTTGCACTGTAGCGCTCAGTGAGCAGGCCACTCTCCCTGATGGATTGCATCTCCTGGCTTGCTTATTTCCCCCGCTCTCAGGAAGTCGGGTCTCTTTCTCCAGGGCAATTTCCACTTTAAATCTCAATCATATTCAAATGGTAGAGTGGCACAACACAGGACAACTGATTTTTTTTTTATTAAACCCCCAACCAAGTTGATGAGGTTTTTCAGGTTTTTTTAAATGAAACTGTGCGATTAATCTAGGCAACCAATGAATAGCTAATGCTCATGGTGGGCAGTCAATTATCTGTGGATAGAGGCAGGAGGAGGCCATTCCTGGTCATTTATAATTAAATTTCAGTTAAAAGTCAGTTTGAGCACTGTATCTTTGGAGGAGCTTTGATTCAACAGCTGAAGCTTGACTTACACGCATCATTTACCGCCGTTGTTTGGTGCTAACAATCTTTTAAAGCTGCAATAAATTAGCTTCTCTAGTTAAATCCACCTGTACAATGAAAAAGGGAAATGCTGAGGACCATTTCGGTTAAAGAAATTCATATCCAGCCTTTGAGGTGCTTTGATACTTTGTGCGTTATACAGAAGCTCGGATCTTCTGAGGACTGGTGGTGTTATGGAGGGTAAAGGCGGATCTTAGGGCAGACACTGCCCAGGGGCTCATAGATTTTGGATGGTTTATGATCCAAGTTGACTCACGGCATTTCCCCCGGTGTGTCCTTAGAACGGCTCTAATCCTTAAAACACTCCATTGTGCTTGACAGAAAGGCAGGATGCACGATTTCAGAGGGGACTGGAAGCTTAAGGGATGTGCTGGTTGAGCCAACCCCAGGCAAGGCATCATGTAGAGACCGCCACGGAGGTTCATGGTGCTGAACTCCTACTCGAGGGTCCTCAGAGCCAGCTGCCGGCTGGTAGCAGTTTCCAGGAACACATTCATCAATGCAGAGTCTCTGAATAGCAGCCAGATATTCACCCTGGCTGGAAACCTTAGGAAACTCTAGCTACAGTATATTTACAAAAATGTAGCTTTATATACAGTTCACTGCAGTTTCCAGATGAAATGACAGCTAGTGGCAGTAAAAGTCAACTTTTGTTTATTTTCATACAAATGATCATTGCAGGGACCGATGATCAACTAATCAAGACTTATTTTCACACAGTTCCTTTTACAGTAAATTTACAATCTCAGAACACTTACCGTAGTACATGTTTTGTAAACTAATACATTTTACAGGCATTTACATCATATAACCAGTTCCATATATATGGCTTTTCTGACATAGTAAATGTGCTTGATAGCTCACCTGGTACAGCTTGTGCTCTGGTACTAATTACATGAAATACAAGTCATGATAAAAGAGTTTAAAGTCTTTTTGAAGCAAGCTAAAATGACATGGTTGCTTCAGCAACTCTCTTTTGCTTTTGTTAACACTTTCGATTAGGTTTAAGGTATGGTTTAGTGTAGGTGGCATTTTGTTTTGTTAACACAATAAAGTATTACATTTTTAGGACTCATCTGAACTGGGCCAATATGTGCAATAATTAGTTAAATATGTTGGAAGATTAATTTTTAAACTGTTTTGGGTTAAACTAGGGCTTTTCACTAATGAGTATTTTGGTAATCGAGTAGCCTGATGATTAATCAAGTAATCATATATATATATATATATATATATATATATAGCAATGAGGCAATAATATCCAAAGCAAATAAGTATGTATTGTCAAAGTTTTGTTCAATAAAACCATGTTATGTATTATAAACCATAGAACTAATTGATGTTATGCAATGTAATTATAACTTTCACTTAATCATTAATATCTGTGTTGCGTAATTAAATCATTAGCATTTTTGAAGTTAGCATTATGCTTTATTATAATTTTAAAATACAGTAGGTTTGATGGATCATGCAGCCTTGAAAAACGGTCTAATACTGTGTTTCACAAATTCATGGAATCCGCTATAATTTTGCTGGTAACTAGACACAGACAGATTCCAGTCAAAGATTTAGTAATTCGAATTAAATCCAGGAATTGTGACAGCCCTAGATTAAACTGAACACACTTTTAGTGCCACTCATTGGAAATTTCTGTCTCTACTGGTAAGTTTTTCCACTGAGCCTGCGTTGGAAATATATAAAAAGAAGAAAAATGTTTAATACAGTAGTTGGTGACAATAGGTGGATATATAGCGTGGTGTTTATGGGAGTCCTATGATTTAAGAAGGTAAAGAAATAAAGGTGAAGTACCATTGTTATTTTGTAACTGCAATGAATGAATTGCAGGGGATCTATTTTATTGGAATGGCTTCTGAAATTGTTCTTTCCTTATAAATGGGAAACGTGTTTTCTCAGCGTGGATAAATTGGGTGAATTAATGTCTTAGGCTTAGCTTGTTATGTTAATTGAGGCCATGGGGGTTGTTTTTAGTGAATGGAAGTTATTAGGGTGCTGATTTATGAATAGGAGGATTCATAGGTGTTTTTTGTTTTGTGAATGGGGACAGAAGGGGCTGCTGGATTGAATCGACTCAGCATAACCGCGGAAATGTGCACGTTTGAGGTAGAGGCACGGTGTGATCGGCTGGCACACTACACAAGAACATAGTGTTCTTCAACCTCTAAAGCAGTTCAGGGCCTCCAAACAGAAAGCAGAAGGAGAGTGGGAAAATGTGAGGGAGAGAGAGAAAGTGAGCAAAAATGCTGCATAGAGCGCTGTGTGGAAAGGCCAGCTCACAGATTTCTCATTTTAGCTCTCAGGTTATCCAGAATGAATAGAGAAAAATGATTCACACTGAGAGTTTTTTCTTTTTTTTTCTCTGTAATGTTGTTCTTGTTTATTTGTTCAGATGTGGCTGCTGTTTCAAACATCTCTGCTTCCTGCCTTCATCAGTGAAATAAATTACGAGATAATGAGAAAGAGGCTGCCATTGAGGACCTGCTATTTCTGACTGTGAATGTTGTGGCGGTTTTGAACCGCAATGAAGGCAAGTGGATTGGTTATTATTTAAGACCAATATCAACATACGAAAGATTTCAGATTTTTAGGGCTCCGCAAGAAATGTCCGTGTGTCAACTGGCTGTTCATTTTTCAGCTGTTTGTATTGGATATATTTGAAATGAATTCTGGACAAATATAAAATCTGTACGTTTGTTAACATACACACACAAGCTGTATCTTGAGCAGGTACTACATTAGATGAAGAACTTACTGTGCAATACATTACATTAACTTTTCTTTCAAATGCATTTTATTCAGACATACTACATTACACTACTCTTTTATTCTGCTGTTTTTCTACTTTTTAGTTGTTTTTTGTCAGTACTATATAAAAACTGATTTTAAATTATTGCATAGAAATGGCAATCCCATAATCCACTGGGATGAGCTTAATAAAATCAGATTCAATTGAGGTTCACATTAGCTAACTTAAACGAAGATTAAACAATATTTCTACAGCATTTCTTAATCTAAATGTTAATTTGAGCATTTACTTCTGCATTATTAAAATCACAAGTTGTGCTTGTGAACATCGGTTAATAAACTGTAAATTAACATGCACTAACGATGACAGGCTGAATTTTTATTAACTAACATTAACAAAGAAATACTGTAAATAATGTGTTTATTGTTCGTTCATGTTAGGCAATACATTAATGTTAACAAATGACAATATATTGTAAAGTGTTACTGTCACGAGGAGGAAGCAGACAGGCGTACAGGATCGTTACCGGCAATAGTGAGCATCAGAGGCCGTGCGAGAGTCGACAACAATCAATCCAGTCCCTGGGGCGAGATAAAGGCGTAAATCTGGGGAAAGCAAACAGATACTAGAAACACAGGAATACGGGTGGAAAAACGAACAGGTTGACAGTGCAAATTGACCATGGCGACACACAAAAACATCCGGGTTAAATACACGTAAAACTAGACCAGGGGGCGGAGCCAACAATAAAACATCATGACAACAGACAAGCGGGGCGGAGACATGAGTTCATTGATATGAGTCCATGAGTGGAAACACAAACACGTACATAATTCACGGAGAGCTGGAGTGCCATCCAGAGCTGTGCTGGTGATCGTTAAAGTTACCATCATTTTAGATATTCAGATATTAGAACTGTAATTCACTGCTGAAAATAAATATAAGAATAAATTACCGTAACCATTTGAGTTTTATTAATATATGTGTGCCATCTATATTTATCCTTGTTACTGTAGGTCGTTGATGCATAATGTGTCCAATTATTTCAATATCAGGTTTTTTGGGGTAAAACTTGTGTTCATTTTCTCTTTATCGTGTTTTTATAACCTTTTTGACTGTATTTATTTCAATTAAAATGGTCCTCTGATGTGACAAGTGAATTTTTAAATGTACTGTAGAAATATTTAATGTAGTCTTTTAAATAATAAAAGTCATTAAAGCTGCATGTATAACAGTTATAAAATAATTAGCAAGTTCTGTTTAAAATAGTTTTATATGGAGTACAGCATTGTCAAACTGTAGGTCAACAGCTCTATCAGAGTATTGCATCACTTATCTCAAACCGCCTTTATTAAAATCCTGAGTTAAGTCTCCCACGCAATACTTCTGAGGAATGTTTTGTACAGGACCTAGAGGTGCCTACATAGGCAGCAAGTCAACTCACTAGGTTTTGGAACATAGCAAACCTATTTCTCTCAAACATATGCATGGAGCTGTGTTAGAAAGGACGAATTTTAATACGGTGGGAATAAAGCCAAATGAGAATTGCATTTTGTGTATTGCAGAAATGCGAACCCCCAGGAGTGCACTTACCACTCTTTCTCAGGGCCTAACAGTGCTGTTTTTGGTAAAAAAAATATGCTGGGAGCACTTTTGGTATTTTATCATTTAGCTGACACTTTTATCCAAAGAGTACACTTATTACAGGGACCATCCCCCCTGGAGAAGTCTGGGGTTAAGTGTCTTGCCTAAGGTGCAATTATGATAATTCTTAAATTGCTCCTTGTGGGATTCAAGCTTACGACCTATTTATCAGCCAACAATAGATCTGCAACATTCTGGCTACTCATTCTTTGTATGCCTTTTCAGTAGTTAAATAAGATGTTAATAAAAATATGTCTAATTAATTAAAATCATAAAACGGTCATGAACATAAATCATGAATAAAATATGATTCATCAATTTATCAAAAGTTTAAGAAAAATTACATTTTAGTGCCCTATGAAATATCTTTTATTTTATTCCCCTTTTACATTTATTCCAAATTGTGTTTCCTTTTTCATTTTCTGGTTTCCGTGTGAATGTTATAATACATTTTTAATAATTAAAAATCAGCTAAATTCATTTAAAAACAGCTTATCAATAATATATCATTGTGATTATTCCTTAAAAATAAAGTTGATATATAATATAGTTTTAGTATTGGTATTAAATTTAGACATCCATTCTACCGTATAGCAGTAATATATTTCTGCAGCAATTTCTTCAAGTTAAACCAATCACATTTGATTGAAGTGTATGGATAGGCTACTTTTCAATTTTTCATCCAAAATTTGCCAAATTCTCTGACATTCTTCATTATACAGTAATTGTTAATGGGATTTCGTATCACAGAATTCATTGGACACTAGATGTGTTGTACAAACCCTACAGAATAGCCTGCATGTTGTTTAATACCGATGAGAGAATGAGGTGATACAGCTTGTTTTCTCTTAGTCCGCTGAGATTGAAGGTGAAAATCAGGTAAAGGAAGAAGATAAGGCAGCTATTGTCTTGTGGATAAGATTACTTTGAACTGCACTCTTGAAGTAGAGATCTTAGAGGTGAACTAGATTAAACTCACTGCTTTATGGTGATACAGCATCTCTGTTAAGCGCTATTAACACACTCATAGTATCTAAATAGTGTCGTAATGTTTTTGTGCAGTGCAGCGTGGGCTTTGTTGTTGTGACGAGGATGTGCGCCTGTGTGGAAGGTTGATAAATGACGTCGTTTGTCAGCTAAAGTGCTTTCAATAGCATCGGTCATCATGGTGCATGCGAAGCATTTTACGAGCTGTGTTTACAGCCGTGCAGTAAAGCAGAGCACCCTCTCACAGTCAGCGCGGTGCAGGGAATGCAGCCACGAGCTCAGCCATAATGATCTCGAGCTGTCAATGCATATGGCCCGGGATCCAGCCAGTGTGTGTGAGTGCAGTCCATCTCGTGTCTGGTGCATTCTGTTATTCATTTGTTTGGTTTTTCGGGAAATGAGGAGCAGGCG
This sequence comes from Enteromius unitaeniatus, assembly GCA_032359435.1. Lineage (NCBI taxonomy): Eukaryota > Metazoa > Chordata > Actinopteri > Cypriniformes > Cyprinidae > Enteromius > Enteromius unitaeniatus. Next base: position 6,686,615 of record JAUMHI010000058.1, on the reverse strand, counting down.
AGCAGAGCGAGAGTTTAGCCAAAAATGAAAATGATGTCATTGTTTCTTCACCCTCATGTCGTTGAAACACAGTAGGTTTCTGTCCCTACGTTGAGGGTGTACAGGTAACCAAAACTTAGAAGATTCAAAAAGGTGTCATGAAATGAATCCAAATGATTCTTGTGAAGAGATATGCTCCTTGTATGTGTGACTATCATATGTGAATTAGATCTCTTCACAAGTTAAGTTGTTGGTTGTTTGATTCATATGTTTTATAGGATCGTCTAGGTTTACCTAGATTGTGAGTAGATATACAGAAACTTCACAGGTGTCATTTAGAAATATTTTAATGTGTTACGGATTTGTAATAACATGAGAGTGAGTAAATGCTGTTTTTTTGTTGTTTTGTTTTGCACGATTTGTAGCTACTGCCACACAAAATCATTTACATGACTACATTGTCAGCTCATCAATATTAATCACAATCGGGTTAGGACCGTGCATGCAAACATGCTCAAGGCTGTGATCTACAGAAATGCACAGAAAATCCATTGTTTTGTTTTAAAGAAATAGTTCACACAAAGAATTGTCATTATTTACTCAACCACACTCCAAGCGGTGTGACTTTGTTTCTTCTGCGCAACACAAAAGGTGGTTTATTTATTCATTTATTTATTTATTTTTTTGTGGATGTCTTCATCTTAACTGCTGCAAAGGGGATCACTGAACTAGAGAACCAAATCAGTATAATTAGTGAACATATCATTTACATTGTTTGTGTGAAATGGATCAGCTATTTATTAAAACGATCTGCCTTAAAATACTGATACATTCCTGAATTGTCCTGATTTTTCAGTCTCAAAAAGTGCATAAAAGCAGATAATAAATATTTCTTCATTTAGATTTGGAAATTATACCAGCATTTGTCTAACTAATCATATAAAGCGTAATGTTTTTCTGTAACATCTAATGATGTAAGTTATAACCAATACATTTTTTTTCTTGCAGTTAAAAAAAAAAAAATCAAATGACCTTGTGCTGCATTAATCAGGTTATTAAGTAAAATTTTAATGCTGTCCATCATAAGCTTGTAATCATTTCATTGTAAATAAATTGAACTGAACATCTCTTAAACATCTGTGAACTGTACTGAACATCTCTGAAAATAGAGTGTTCGCAGCATATTTAAAAACCCAGTCAGGGACACTAGAGATTTATGTAAATTTATATAGCGAGCCGTTATAGTAATGTACTCTGTAGTATTTTAGAATCGCCCGGGGGTCTGTAAGCAACAGCGAAGCACGAGTCCTTTCTTTTGTGGATGATATATCATTGAGTGTTTTTGGCTCTCTTTGATGAATTCAGGGCTGCGTGTGCACTTCCCACGTCTCCTACTGTACTTTTCAACCTGTGGAAGCTGCAGTAAATTACTGCTTTTGCACAACATTAGCACAGTGGGTTCCCAAATGACAAGCCCAGGCTATGATTACTCCAGATTAATTTGAAGTGACTCAAAAACAGTAATATGCTGCTATGGAATGTGCTCGGATGTTCTTTGGTGCGTTTCAACTCCCCAGCCCCTCTTCTCCCAACAACCTTTCACACACACTCATACTGTCCCTTGTCTGTCAAAACTGGAGTATTGCCAGCATGTTTGTTCAGGCCAAACACGTACACACACCCCAGTAATCAATATTTCTCTCTTTCCCTCTATTCCTCCATATTTCATCCCTCTTTCTTATTCTCCACTCCCTCCATTTTCCCTCCTCCCCATCTCTGTCCACATCTTAGTCATTAGGACTATATTTACCTCTTCCAGCCAAACAGAATTCCAGCGTCTGCCCGTCTCTCTCTCTCTCTGTCTCCATCCCTCCCATATTCTGCTCATTGCTTCGTCGTCTTTTGGCCTCTTAATTCGTTCTCCCATTCATCTGAAGGACTCGTCAGGGTCAACAGACCAACAGGCTTAGAGACGGATAAATAGAACAGAGGGAGAAAGAGAATGCAACAAAAAGAGAACAAACCCAGAAAGCGGTGACAGAATTGGGAGAGAGGGAATATTATGTCAGAGAGCCTGGTGATTCCAAGCAATTGCATTAGCACCTGAAGTCATGAAACAGAGAGGAGCAGGCAGGAGGAGGCTGCCACAAAAGTAAATTGAAAATGATTTGCTTGTATTGTGTGTGTGTGTGTGTGTGTGTAACTGAGACAGACAGGAGCGTACAAGACAGCATGGAGGTACTTTCTTACATCAGCTGCGCTAACCTCTAACTCTTCTAAATCATTTTATTGCTGCGTGTGTTCAGTCGTGTTGGTATGTCAGTGTGGTTATGAAGAATTTGTGTGGGTGTTTATATTTTAATCTTTGTTATTATTCATTCACCTTACAGTAAGCAGCATCCATTACTTGAGTTGAGTCATTTATTAGTGAGGGTAAATGCTGTGGTTTTGTGCTAAAATAAGGATATTTTGGTCAGTGATGTGACAACAATAAAATGTATTATTTGCAAAATACTTTAAAATACAGTTATTGATATATACAGTGAGTTGAATACAAGCCTTTTCAGGTTGAGACAACAGTCTTGATATCATAGTGAAGGAAAAAAAATATATTTGGTAACATTTTTTGTTAATATATTAACTAACATGAACAAACAATCAACAATGCATTTATTACAGTATTTATCTTTGTTAATGTAAGTAAAATAGTGTTGTTATTTTATTAAGATTTAATAAATGCTGTAGAAGTACTGTTCATTCTAATGTTGTTAACCAATGTTAACTAATGAACCTTCAACCTAAAGTGCTACAGAATTATTTAATACTGAATTTCATAAATATATATAATAAATAGAAAAAAAGTAGTTTGGCTTAATGTTTTATTATTTTTCTCAAAGAAGCTGCATGCTAAATTTGAAAACATTTGCATTGCAGTGTGGCAAACACACACACACACACACACACACACAATATTTAATATAAGACTTTTTGAAACAAAACAGAATTTGTAGTTTCGCCTCTAATCTTAGGTCTTAAATCTAACCCTCGTTGGTATGTAAGCTGATTGCACAACACATGTGAATAGTATCTTTAAAAAATGATATTTCCCACCACGAACTGTGTTTTTTAAATCATTAAAAATAATGACTATGATGTGAACGTTTCTAAGAACTTGTGTTTAAAGTAAATTCATAAAGCATAGTGAATTTCCGTTTCTTTATCAAGGGCACTCATTTGTTTGTTTGTTTTTTCACTCATTCAACATGCAACAAAAAAGCCCTCGTACAAACCTGTTTCCATTACTACATTTGAAGTCAAGCTTAAATTGGCTTATTTGTGAGCCTTTCAAACAGTGAAGACCACTTTTGCTGTCCTCACAAGAGTTTCAGACCCTCACAAGAACAGATAAACCTGTACACACAAGCACACGTGTAGTTTATTTCTATCCCTCTGTCAATTATCCTCCTCTGTTGCTCCATTTCACCCTGTGGCCTGAATAAAATTTCATTTTCTTGCCTATTTTGTCAGTTCTTTTATTTTCTTGCCATCTCTCTTGTTCTACTTTGCTTCATTCTAGCACCTACTCTCTCTTTATATATCTCTCAAGTGCAATATGATGATGATGATGATGATGTATATATCATCATATTATATTGCTCTTTTGATTTAGTTTTAATCAGCGCTTACCCTCTTGCTTTTTCTTCCTGGTTTCACTCAGGCTTTCTTCTTACCCTCTCGTTTGGCCTCCTCGTTTTTTGCCATGGTCACAGTACCCACACTCTCTCTGCTATTGGCCCTGGTAGAATGGGTGGGTCAGACTAGCTCCTCCCCTCATCTCTTGCTCCGGCCTCGAGAGCGTGAACGGGACCCGGTGGCATCAATGCACTTCAACATCGCAGTGATCCACGCGGGCTCAACGGTTCAACAAGGGGAAGCCGGGGCAGCAGCAGCAGCCGCCGGTAGAGTGCCATACCCGGGCTTCGGACGTGTGCACAGCAGCTTCGGGGAGAGCGTCGTCACCCAGTGGGGATCTGCAAACGTGATCTGGCTCCAGGTCAGTCCGATAGAGGTCGTGCAAATTAAACTGAATTGATTGCTAACAAGGTCGAAACAATTGAGATTTGAAATTTAGAGGAGCCTGAATACCTGAACGCTTTGTTGATTGTGAACAAAAGTAGAGTGAAAATACGGGCACTTGAGCTGAGTATTCATTCATAACTACAGAAGTTAATGTGGTGTGAATGTGTACACGAATGTGAAGTGAATATGAATTACCTACAGGTAAATGACAGCAGCCCCAGGACGTTGCTCTCTCAGCTGTGCGACTTGCTGGCAGCCAGACCCCTTCAGGGACTCGTGTATGAAGATGAGAGACCCCTCCCGCTGGCCTCTGGCCCCCTGGCCCCCATGCTGGAGTTCGTTTCGGCCCAGACCGGCCTCCCCATCGTTGCTGTGGGAGGGGGAGCTGGTCTGGGCAGGGTACCACAGGTACGATTTAGAGAATATCTGTAGAGCTTTGCAAAGTTTCCCATAAAAGAACCAACTGAAACTAGCTTTATACATTGCTGCACTACTGACAATGGACAAAAATTTGGAACACTTTATTTTGATGGTCCCTTTTGAACTGAGTAAGTAATGTTGCAACTACATGTCAATAATCTCTCCTTAGATTATTAGTAGACTGTCTGCTTCACATCTGCTGTCTCTTTATTGTGATCGTGACATTTTACTGACTGTAAGTTATTTTGTGAGTACATGCCAATTTATTCTAACCCTAACTCTACCAGTCTAGTAATACTCTATCAACACTTTAATGAGAGTTAGTAGAAATGTAGGTGTAATGTTACTTACTGTATGTGTTTAACAGGACCATCAAATTAAAGTGAGTAAATTTGAGTAAAAAATTTTTTAGATATACTGTATATTAAGATATAGTTTTGTAATTTTGTCTTTACTAGGATAGGACAGTAATTATACAGGATGCTTGGTTGAATGAGATCAAAAAAGGTTTGCGAGCTGGGACTCGTACTCAGGACGCCTGAATCGCAATGGCTCTATATGTTGGCCTCGTGGCTATTACCATACCCTTAGTGTTTGATTTCACTCACTTACTGTAACTGCATTCAAATTGGAAATCAACTAGTAATTATTCACAATGATTCCATGATGTAAGTTTAATTAATTTGGCTTAACCTCTGAGCACTTTTCATTGATCTACCTTTATACTGCAGAAATCTCTCAATACAGACTGGTGCCAGCTAACAAAATGATTTTACATACTGAACCAAAGTCTACAGACAGAAATTGGTCCTGTTTGAAGCATTTCCTGTAACCCTGCGTTTAAGCTAGTGTCAGCAGTTTGACTCAGCTAAGTCAAATTCCTCTTAAAAGTGATTGTACCCAGCCAGTACGATTGATTTTGATTCTGAAGTATAGCTGTCTTGAAATGAATAGTGTTTTTTTTCCTGATTAACAGTACTGTCTATGCCATAGGACAATAAAACTAGGCCACTGAGGATTTCTCAGTCCTGTCTGAACAGTCTCAGGCGTACTTTAGCGGCACTGAATTATTTGACAGTGTTGTTGTTTCTGAAAAGAATTAAAAAAAAAAAAATCAACAATTTTGTTTGAGTTTCTTTATTTAGACTTTGGAAATTCCTCACAAACATCTCTCTCTGCAAGCTCTTGGTTTTAATGAGCTCTAACACTTGCTAAGTAGTGTTTGGCTTGCTGCAGTGCTATAAGGGCATTGTTTGTTAATGGTACCGCCTGAGGAGGACCGTTAAACGGGCATAGATAGGGCTGCCGTCTGATCAGGGCGCACCGATAACTGTAGGAAGGGATGGCATTACTAACATCCATTTGGATAAATAGCAGGGGCAAGGGTCATGCATTACCGCTGCAGGCCATATGGTCTGCTCTTTTTTTCCCCCTCTTGAAGTGCTTTAGTCTGGGTTTTCGCAATTTCAGTTGCTAGTCTCTACATTTATAACACGCTCTCCCTAGCACAATAGAAAAACAACAAAGGTAAAAAGACAGTTTCATTCATAAATGTTTTTTTTATTATTATTTACTCTTGAGACACAATATTGAATCCTTTTGGTGTTGTCGCATTGAATCCTACACGCTCTCTGACCCACGCATAGATTCAACCGCCCTCGCAAATTAAATTTAAAGCTCTGCGACGTACTCCGTTGACGATTAGAGTCACTGAAGTACCTCCCTCATGTTCCTGCAGCGACTGCGTGTCTCAGAAACTCTTTAAAAGAAATTGAATTCCTATGATGCTTTATGGAGGCAATAAATAGTCTTCAATCACAGGAAACGTAGTTATTTTTCCCCCTTAATTGCACTGCAGAAGACAAGCTCTGTCTGCTGTTATGATTAGTGAATGTCACATTAGAAACAGTTCAGAAGAAATGTAGTTCCCATGATGCCTTACGCAAGGAATGAGTCAACTGTCTTTAGTCTTGGGAAATGTAGCCGTTTACCTTCTTAATTACTCTGCAGGAGACCGGATCAATCTTCCTGCAGTTCAGCTCTTCCACCGCACTCCAATTGGAGGTGATCTTTGAGGTACTGGAGGAGTACGATTGGACGGCCTTCTCGGTGGTGTCCACACGTCACCATGGCTACCAGGACTTCCTGTCAGTAGTAGAAGGTTTGACCGACGGGTCATTCATCGGTTGGGAGAAGAAGAGCATAGTGATGTTGAACTTAACCGATGACCCGGGAGGAGCGCGCACACGGCGGCTGCTGAAAGAAAACGAAGCGCAGGTAGAGAGGGAAGGTCATTGCGTTTTTGTCTCGCTTATTCGCTCATTTAATCATTAATTTACTCTTGACATCACTTCCTGTCCATTTGTTTGACTTTTTCTTTCGTGCTGTCGTCTCCACCATCTTTCTCTGACCTCTCGCTGTCCTTTCTCCGTTCTCCTCTCATTCTCATTCCCTTTTCCATCTCTACCTATATTTGTGTAATGCGTGTGTGTGTGTGTGTGTGTGTGTGTCACAGGTTGTCCTCTGTCTCCCCCTGGCTCCAGGCTGTTATTGTTCTGTGTATGTGTGTGTTAGAGGGTGTTATTGTGCCTTGTGGGTCCCAGTACACTGATGTCAGTGTTAATATAACACAGAGCCTGTGGCGGTGCAGCCCAATGCCGTATGCATTAGATTCAGTCTGCAGTGCTTCTGCTCAATTACACACACTCACATACACACAAACCCAAATAAATATTGCACACGTACATAAAGTATGTATTTATATAGACACAGGAAGTTGCATAGTAGAACATACAGTATAGAGTGCAAATGCATTCTTTGATTACACTGGGCAGTGTGTCAGTCGGTAGAGATTGCTATATCGTTTATAGTACTGCAGTGTATCTGCTGTGTGGTGTAAAAAAATAGTAGAAGAATATGAATATGTCATATTGGGCTACCATTTTCGGTACGGTTTAAAATATTTAAAATGTATTGTTATCATATTGTGGTATCAGCATTGTCGATGTTGTACTGTATATTGACCTATTTTGGGATATTTCATTTTTTAATGCTAATTTCTAATTTTATATTTAGATGTTTGTTATCAGAAGAACACTACAAGTGACCTTTAAACTATGGTGGCATGGTGGTGAGTGGAAAAGATGTTGGGGTAGGAGGAACATTTTATTTTTTAATCTTTTGTGTTCCCTTGCAAAACTTTTATGTTTTCTGGCATAACCAGTTGAGCTCAATTCGATCCCTTCTGTGTCAGCTCTTTATATTTTAAATCTAGCAGTTCATTGAGTTTTATATTGAACTTGAACTGATGTATAAAGAAATACGGTCGGTGCTAAGTTTAAGGTGCATCTTTTATGTCAGTGAAAGACACTGAAAAGGAAATTTATCCCAAAAAGGATTGTCTGTACAGTTGCCAAGAAGAGCATGAAGGATCGCACAGATGTCTCTTACGAGAACACCAGGGAACACAACAAGTTTTGCAAGAGAACGCAAAACGGTTGTGAGAAAACGCAAATATCTTTGTGAGAGAAGTTTTGTCTTTACGAGATCTTTACGAGAGATTGCAAAAAGTTTGTGAGAGAACACAAAGTTTCTCAGGGGAACGCAAAAGATTGAAAAGCATTTTTTTCCTTCCACCCTGAATTTTTTCCATCCATCCAGATTTTTTCCTCCTCCGTGTCCCCTAAGGGTCTCCGTATTAAATGTAATACATTGAAGTTAATGTTTAAAAACACAATGGTAATCATTTTATTGTAATGTTGTGTTATTTAAGCAGTACTGTACATTAAATGTTATGAAGCCTACATTTCATTTGAAATAAATTAAATTTTTAATTTTTAACTTTTTTATTTTACTATATTATTACTGTACATGGTAGGAAAAATAATGTATAAATTGTATTATCAGCTATAACATATAGCATATTGGCATGATATATTATCAGTCAGAATATTAATATTGGTGCATCAGTAAAAATAGCCACATTTGGTACAAGAGGTAAGTAATGCACAGTGTAGTACCCACAAGCCCTTTAGCTGTGTATATATTCACAATGCACTATGGCCTTATTGTTAAACAGTATCAAGTGATACTCTACTATTGAATGAAAGTCTTTTCTCTGCTGTGGGAGCTGTATTTTGTGAGTTTTGTGAAGCACGACTGGGACGCGGTATTAACCAGAAATCAGAAAAGCCAAAACCAGTATGAACCCCCCCCACACACATCCACACAGAGAACAAGAACATAATTTGTCATTTAATCTGTCCTGTTCAGGGCTGCTGAGTTTAGTTGGATCTTTCTATCTATTTATTCTATTATTCTTTTGTTCTTTTCCCAGTTCTCTAGCCCTCTTCTCCTGCTCTCTCTCTTTTACAGTCTATCTCTCTTGGGTTTTTCTCTCTCATGCATTGTAAAGGTGAAATTTTTAGTCCCTCTCTTAGTTTCAGCTTTTTTACTGTTCTTACCTTCCTTCCTTTCTCTCTCTACCCCCAGATATGCTAGTTATTCTTCCCTTTTTCTCTCCCTGTCTTTCAATCCATCCAGTATCAATCCATCTTTCTTCATTAAGGCATGTCTCAGCACCATTACTTCAAAGCTGTTCCTCTCTTTAAAATCATCTCTGCCTGAAATAAATCCTCATACATTAGAGGTATAAAAAATAATTGTTTTAATTGCCACATTTTATGCTATACAAATAGAAAAAAAATAATGTAAAGTGAACACGTCTTGCAATCTAAATGCAGTAGAATAAAGAGCTGTAACTCTGCAAGAACAGGCCTATTCTGCTCTCTGAAAACAGTACGTTCTGTAGCACATCAATCTACAGTAATCAGTTTATTAGTTCCTGTAATGAAGCCTTAATTTTCAGAAATCTCTTTAATGTTAGTTTTCATATATCATTAATTAAAGTGCATATAGGATTTCAAGTTTCAATCCAAATTCGCTAATCCAAGCGATTGCATTGCCTTTCTGTTGTTTTTTCATTTAATTGAAATGAATGCTCTATGAAATATTTGAAATGTAATAACAAGAGCGACTTTTTAATTACTCTTTTGATATTGGGACTGTTAGGCTCTGTTTTGTAAAATGGAAATACTCTCGTAAAATGTAAAATGTCACTACATTACAGATTTTGAATGAAAATACAAAGCCATTACCTCTCCTGTCCTCTCTTCTATTTCCTCTTCTCATTCCGCTCATGGTCTCTTCCTCCCTTTTGACCTCTGTGTTCTATTTTGCACTCTCTTTTGTCTCCTGCTCTCTGGTTTTCATCTTGGTCCCCTCTGTCCTCTTTGCCCCACTCCCACTCTAGGTGCGGTTGTTGTACTGCTCTCAGGAGGAAGCAGAACAGGTGTTCCACGCTGCTTGGGCAGCTGGTCAGGCCAGCGCCTCTCACATATGGTTCGCGGTGGGTCCGGCTTTGTCCGAGCTGGGCCTGACCGGACTACCCAATCGGTTGTTTGCAGTAAGACCACAGGGCTGGAGGGACGAGCCCCGCAGACGTATCGCCCGTGGGGTGTCCATTCTTACCCATGGAGCTGTCGCGTTGCGTAAGGACTACGGAGCCACTGGAGGGCCACACTTTGTCACAAACTGTCAGACGGATGGCAACAGAACACAGAGGATTCGCGGCAGAATGAAGTAAGAAATAGTTCTTTCTACCAATACAAGATGTGACTGGTATGTTTCACACAGAGAGATAGAACATGTCTCACACTTTCGCCTATATTATATTGAGCATAAGTAAAGCATTTCACTAATGTAGCGTGTTGTATTAAGTAAAGATGAATATTTAATGGGGCGTGATTTAGGGTGGGATTTGATTTTATCCAATGAGGTTTCAATGGGCAGAGAAACGCTGGAACATAGATGTTAGCTTAGTTAATACATTTTTTTTTCAATAAATTAAATACTTTTAAAAAGTTTGAGTACAGTAAAAGTTATTTTTTTTAAAGAAATGAATGCTCGTATTCAAAAGGATGCATTAAATTGATCAAATGTGACATTAAATACATTAAAAACAAACCCCAAAAATTATTAAAAAAATGACTACGGATCCTTAGTAGAATATATGTTACTGAAGTATACTGTATATACTACTGAAAATTCAATTCGCCAAAGAATACTGAAAGAAAGTACTACAGTTTCCACAAAAATGTTAAGCAAATCAACTGTTTTCAACACTGATAATAATAGATTAATAATAGAGATGTTTAAAATGTAATAAAATAGAAAATAGTTTTTTTTAATTGTAATAATATATTTTGAATATTATGGTTTTGATCAAATAAATGTTACCTTAAAAAAAAAATTAATGTTATTGTAAAATATTACATAGTGTAATTTCAATATTACAAAATGTATTATTTGTCATTTATTATTATTTTTGTAACTAATTGTATAATCAGTGACATTTATTTAGTTAATTTTAACTTTATCGTAACTATGCAGTGGCATAGTAGTTATATCTGCCATACGAGGAATGGGTTTAGTTTTTTCATAGGAGCAAATTCAATAATTAACCATATAATTAAATCATCTTTATCCAAGGTTTTACAGCATAATATGCTGTGTCTTATTCACTAAACACTCACTAAATAGTTTTTAACAGGTGCAATCAGAGTATTTAAATAAGAGTAATTAGCATTAATTCCCACACAAACACGCCTCCCTTATTAGGCTTATTGTACTGTATATTGTGCTTTTATTCGCAATAAAATGGAAGCAGGTGACAAATTAATCTGAAAGGGATGTTTGTGTGTGCTTTCTAGTGATCATGACTGCTGTAAATCAGCTGATTATTATCAAATGATGGAAAAGAGTATTATAACCAGGCATTTTTTTCAGATTCATGTGTAGTAAAGTGCATTTTTAAGATATTATTTAAGTGTCTTTACGTCTATGGTGGGACTGTGCTGTACAGGTTTTGTGAATGTATATTTGTGAAATTGCCTGCCTAATTCATTTGGCGAGTCAAGTGCTAAACCAGCACATGCAAATAAATGCTGCTTTCAGCGTAGTTTAAAAATGCTATTATACTGATCTTGAATATCTTTAAAAGGCCCTCTATTTATGTTCACCCTGAGAACTGTGTTTAAAGCTCAACTCATTTGGCATTAACCTTCAACTTTTCTGCTTTGTTGCATTTATAGTAAGTCTATTTATCCGTGATGACACACTCTAATGAGAGTGAAAGTGCTGCACCTTTGGGGTATGAATGTCCTTTACTCCCCACCCACAGGGACTGCAGGGGAGGTATTCAACATGCCCCTGTATTTAAGAAGACAACATGGGTGGGAGGGGATAAACAATAGCAGCATTCCTGATGCTGTGTCTGCCCTGAAAGCATGCATTGCAGCAAAACTAGAAGAGGCACATTATGATCAGCAAGCATGTGCCAGTTTCATTTAGGAAGATTATCCACCTTATTTTTAACACAAGAGCCATATTCCACTTTGTTATCATTAGTTATACACCTGTGTTGGCTGATCAGTTGGAAATCTCACAGATTGATAGGAAATATCGTACTTCCACACTGAAAAATTAGGTGGATTATTTCTCAGAGCACAGCTTTTTTTGACAAGTTTTATTTTAATTCGGTTAGTATTTTGTCATTTTGTTATTTGACTTTTGTAGTCCAAGACTTCAGTAGAGCGTGCAAAATTGGATGACATTTTCAAACCGTTTATATCCTTGACATTGTTGACTGTGATGAGATTCTTTGAACAATCAGCATTGTTTTTGTCTCCTATTTCCATCAGCGGTATGTTTCATTTTTGTCTCGTCTTCATTATTGTATTGTTAGAAGAAAAAAAAAGAATCAAAAAAAGCTTAGTTTCATCAATCATTTTGATGAGCAAAGAACTGGCTGCCAGTGATGAAACTAGAATTTCTGGACAACAGCTTGAAAAAAAAAAGTTCAACACCGTATTTTACACATTGTAGGGAGAAATGACATGGACTCACTGAGCAGGAACTCTCAACATAACAGGCATCAGTGTGACTCACACTCATTACACATCAGAAGAGGACTGATGGGGAAAAGAGATTCACCTGTTTAGTGCTGCTGATGTAATTACGGTTTGCTAAATAGGCTTCTACATAATGGTTTTGCATGTATTCCTCAAAGAGATCTTTGTAGGAACTTTGTGAGGAATCTTCACAAAAGCCTCATAAGAAGAGAGCGGAGGAAACTTTGCTCCTTCAAACTTGTTCACCCAGTCACATTTTAAAACGTGCACTCTTCATTTTGCCAAAAGCATATTGGATTTAAGATAAAAAGATTCATTTGAAGCAGTCACAAAGAATGTCACATTTAGGCAGCGTTCTGGGTATTTTACTGGTTTAGATTAAGTGCTCGAAATAGAGTGATTGCCTCCTTTGATTCCATTGCTGAAGGAAATAAAATGGTTACCTTCGCCACAGTTTCGCAATCTGACCTAATTAGGATGTTTGTGAAGTGCTCAGTGCGAGATGTGTCCTCAGAGTCTTTCATACTAATTCTTTCTGGGTCTCTTCCATCTCAACAGACTCTGTTCTCTCTGCTCTGCAGGTATTTCAGTAACATCACGCTCGGTGGGCGGGACTATTCGTTCAGTAACGAGGGCTACCTGGCCAATCCTTTTCTGGATGTCATCTCCTACACGCCCGGGAGTGGCTGGGAAGACGTAAGAACTAATCAGAATTCTATTTCTGTTCGTTCTTGTGTAACCGCTGTTATGGATTGGTAATGTCCAGGATGAAAAGCAGCATTGCAGTAGCCATGCGGAGCACTGCAGCAGCAATGCGCTGGAATGGGTTTGGAAAGAAGATCACATATCATTCGAGGTGTCTGTTTATGACACGGAGAGCGTTTTGCGTGCTGTTAATCACGCATTGGGATTTAAAGGTAACGACAGGACCATTGCTTTAATAAAATGTGGGAATTACTTTATCATGACTATGGTGATGATGGACTTGCTGTCTAAGAGCTGCAAGTCTAATGTTCCAGTTTGTAGCGGGAAGACATATAGATTGAAAGCAGTTTTAAAATGATGTACAACTTGACGGTACACTAATTTCGAAAACCATTTCTCATGACGGTTCACGGCAGAAAAACCCATTACAATTAACTCTGAACAATGCATCACGTTGTGCAGCGGAGAGAGTGTTTTGGTGTTGACGGTGCACTTCTGCCGTACCACACAGACGCGGTAAAGCCTCAATGATATAAACATATAATTACGGCTTCAAGAGGTCGTACATAATCTACAATTAGCTCATGTGTACTTTCGGCCCTGTTGTCTATGCATATCCATGATACCCACAGTATGCTATTAAGATTAGCAGGGCTTTCCTACATTATTAGCTCATGACTTTATTATTATTATTATGAGAAGAACAATAACCGGAAAATAATTAATTGTGAAATGTTTTTAGCGAGCCGATTTGTTTTCCTCTTTTCCCTCTTCCCCTTCCTTCGCCAGTTATGTTTGTGTTAAGTATGTCTGAGCGGAGAAGGAATAAATAAATAAATGAATAAAAACTCCCTTCAATTTATTGGCTTCTCGTATATCAGCATATCGTAGGTGCCACATGGGACGTTGTAGCTCTACATTTTTCCCGCAGAGCGTGCTGTCGTGAGACAAAATAACTCATCCCAAACCCAGCTGAGTAAATATAGCCGGGGAGAATGTCATATACATAAAGGTGCCACTCAAACTAGTGCCTTAAAACAGAATTATTAATATTTAGATGCCACAAAGACAAGCGTAGAGACTGAAAATTGTAATCCCTGGCAGCGCTTGTGTTCTCCACCTCTACAATCTGTTAACAGAGAAAATGACAGCGGATTATGTACTTGGGAGAAATTCTAATTCCTTCAGGCAAAATTCATGGACATGGAGCCATAAGAGCAAAAAAGTTTTGATATAGAGTGGGGGGTATTTTCTGCTGATCCCATAGCTTGTCACAGTCTATATTTCTGCGCATTATGTACCGTATACAACATAGCTTAAAATCAATGCTTTTTCATGCTTTGGGCCAATGATTGCGGTTCTGTCAAGCGATAGGCTCACGATAACTGGCTCCGGTAGGAGAGCGAGAAGATGCACAGGGATTGTGTTGCCCTGGGCGTCTTGAAAGGTCGAGTGTTGATCGTTTGTTCTGTCAATGTTCTTCCGTACGCTTTGTTTAGGTGCCAGCAAATGAGTTCCTCCTCGCTGTCTGTTCTACATTTAGTCCATTCTGAATCAGGCCAGTCTTTCATTTCCTTAAAATCTTTCTTTTCTCCTGTATGAAAGGGATCATTTAACCAAAAATAGAATTCTGTCATTATTTACTCTCATGACGTTCCAAACCCAAATGATTGAGCTCTTTTCTACAGAATAAAAGTGAATGGTGACTACTGGGCTATCAAGCTGCAAAAAATAAAAACACCATAGAAGTTTCATAACAGAGGTCTGTGACTCGTGCTATAGTCCAATCTTGATAAATCTTAGGATAGCTCATGCTGTTATAAATTAAGAGAAAACATGCAATTCCTATTTTGTGTGCATTCGTGATTTATGTGATTTGTATGGAAAAGATTATAACATTCATAGATTGTACAAAAATGGATTATTGAGATAATAATTCATACTAATTATAGCCACTGATTCGCCAAAATATAAAATAGTTGCAAATTCTTATGAGATTGTGTTGGATAGCTTAGTGTGAGGGACAGACCGAAATATAAGATTATTGAAAATCTTCCCACTCTCCCATCTCTCTGATTCAATTTCTTTGATATTTTGGAATTACATTCGGTTATTAGATATACTGTAAAAGCACCACTTACTATTGATTGGTTTAAAATTTGGACTGACAGGATTTCTTGTGCCAGTATACATTTCTATACATTTG
Source organism: Enteromius unitaeniatus (assembly GCA_032359435.1). Classification (NCBI taxonomy): domain Eukaryota; kingdom Metazoa; phylum Chordata; class Actinopteri; order Cypriniformes; family Cyprinidae; genus Enteromius; species Enteromius unitaeniatus. The sequence goes on along the minus strand of JAUMHI010000058.1, from coordinate 6,671,255 downwards.
AGAGTTGTGGCAAATGAGAGTATTTTTGAAAAAACTGCTAAATCTTATTCTGTTCCAGACACAAAGGTACTGTATGGCTGTGGTTCTCAACCATGGAGCCATGACCCACTGGGGGCCTCAGCACAATTCCAAGGTCATTGTAAGATGGACAAAAATAATAAAAAAAATAAGAAGAGAAGACAAGCAAAAAGAAAGAAAAAATAAAAACTTCTTATAATTAGTTTCCTTTACAACTGTCAGAATTTAATAATATTCAGGGTTCTTACAAAGTGTCATGGAAATTATATTTTAAAAAAAGTTAAACAATTTCTAAAATAAATATACATTTTTCTAGTTAGGAAAATTTAATCTTTACTTTAATTTATTTAATATTGCTTAATATTGTACTAAAATGACACAATTTCGTTATTGTTTAAAATGATTGTATTCATTTAGTTTAAAATAGTACAACTACTTTTTCTGTAAATAAAAATGTTTGAGAACTACAGGTTTGAAATGACATGAGTAAGTCTTGAGAGAAGTTTTTTTTTTCCATTCGTTTAAAACTTTTTTTCTTTGGTAATGTAATGGCACACTCTATAAAAGACAGTGGTATTTTGTTGTTTTTGAAATCTGTGCACGGAATAACTCTAAAAACCCATCAAACGGTGCAACAGTCTGTTAAGGGTTGCATGGTGCTGGTTCTGGCTTTGGCGCCTGCATCTCATTTGCAGATATGTTCAGGAGAAAAGTGCTGTTAGAGACATCTGGATGCTTTTGTACTTCAGAGTCACAGAGTCTTTGTCATTCACATAAAATATTTAATGGGGTAATGTATAATGTACATTTAAAAAGCTTCCACGCTGACTATAAGAGGTTTTCAATTTCTATTTGTTTGAGGAGGGCGCTCTATTAAAACAAGATGCTCGCCCTCTTTGTCTTCGCTCCGTTTTGTCTCTGGTTCTCATAAATGCGTTGTCTAACATAGAGTAGACAATGGACATGGATGACTCAACCTTCAGAAGCCCGTTCTGCACAAGGCACATTATGTGGCGGCTTCCACATGCAGCATTTATAGCATTTTAACAAACTAACTGCTAACTGCTACAACGCTTTTGTTCCCATTTGTCGGCGCTGTTCTCATAAATCGATACATATCGGGGGGGGGGGGACGTTTAAGAAATGAAATGCCAAGCACATTTCTCCAAACCTTCTTTGTACCTGTCAGGATGTGTCCATGTGTGTTTATGCCGTGTAAATCTGCTAGTGGATTTGTAAGGATCGCGCTGGGGTAAAAGCAGCTTGTTTTATCCTTCTCTCACAGGGACGTTCACAGGGACGGGGGTGTCATGGCAGCATGTTTGTGTTTCACCCTGTGAAAGCATTATCCGTTCCCGGGGGAGACGGTGTTTGATCAGGCCCCTGCTCTACCTCTGCCTGCATGAGGCTCTGCCCCCTCAGCTTGGGCCCAGATCTCTGCTACTCTGGCTCTTTGTTATGCACCGCAGGATCTCTGGTTCTCCACACATGCTCCAACACTCCTATTTCGGTCGTTTTGTCAGCCCACATTCCAACGTCGAAAAAAAGAGTTAAGACGTCTGGCTGCCACTGACACGGATCGGCCCTGAGCACTCGGTTGCATTTTGGAGGTGGAAGAGAGTAGGAAAGATTTGGGGGGAGACAGAGAAAGATCAGAGAGGAGAGAGGGAGAAGAAAAACCCAACAGCACGTTCAAACACATTAAAGAGTATTATAAGGACATGACACTAAACACTGTGCATCATTAGCATTTCTATCCCTCAAGCAGCTGCAAAAAGCCACTCGGATCCCACACAGTCCTACCTTGTCTGGCTGTGCTACTTTGTGACATGCCATACATATTTTATGAAGCTGTTCAGACATCCTTAATACAAGACGGTGTCACCTGTTGAGATGTGTGGCTGGATCTCTTTCCGTGGTGGATTCTGGGCTGACGCTGTCTGTCAGATACAGACACGAGCCAGCAAACTCAACATTCCCTTCCCATTCCCTTCCCTTCCGTCACTGCCGCTCAGATGAAATGGATCTTGGGTTAACAGGCTGTGAAGGTTTGTTCATACCAAGAGCGATTACTATAAAGATAACTATAATTATAACAACGGGTACCTGTATATTAGCGGCCACACCAATGTGTAAGAACAATGCAGAGTCTTAAAATTGTCCTGGCATTTCAATAGAAATTCATGTGATTGAGGGTTTTGCATAAGGACTGAGATTTCCTCACTGCTTTAAGTTGGTCAAGCGGATTTGCTGCATAAATCAACAGAAGGCTGCTTGGTTTGAAAGTTACTTCTTTTTTAGATATGCTTCATTCAGTATGTCACTACACGAGAGAGGAGGCGATGGATAATGTGCCTGAACCTTAAAAGTATAGTTCATTAAATATTTACCCTCATGTTGGTCCAAACCTGTAAGATCTTTTCCAATTAAGATATTTCTGAAGAAATCCGAGTACTCTCAGACCCTGCATAGACAGCAGTGCAACAGATATGCTCAAGGCCCAGAAAGGTAGTAAAGATATCTTTAAAATTGTCCATGTGACATTTTTAGTTAAACTGTAATTTTTTTAAGCTATATGAAATACTTATTGTGCAAAGAGAACAAGCATAATAACTTCATTTTCTTCTGTGTTGTGATGCTGCTGACACAGGAGCCAAAGTTCTGATGTAAAACCTGGACATGCTGCACAGTATTTACAAGCAGAAACAAAGCAGCTGCAAAGAAAATGTTTACTGATGTCACATGCAATATTTTAACAGTGTTCTTACTACCTTTCCGGGCCTTAAATGTGTTAGTTGTGTGGCTGTCTATTCAGGGTCAGAAAACCCTTTAATTTCTTAAAAAATAGTCTTACAAAGATCTTACAGGTTTGGGGTAACATGAGGGTGGGTAATTAATTACACATTTTTCATTTTTGGATGAACTATCGCTTTAAGGAAACTGTTTGTTTTTTATCCTGTAATACCATTTTCAAAATAATTGTGATTATGGCTGAAACGATTCCTCGAGTAACTCGATTACCAAAAATTATTAAGGCAAAGTCCTCTGCCTCGAAGTCTCTATTAATTAATTTTAAAGTTTGTCAAGTTTTTTTTGCAATGATTTTTGCATTACTGTGACAATGCAATTACGCTTAAGTCACCCATGAAGCGGAAGGAGACGACGGTGTTTTGATGTGAGGGCGCGAGCGCGGACTTGTGCTTGCTGTGTAACGGAAGGGAGCAATAACAACGTGATGAGCAAAGAGACCAAATATACAGGAGAAAACGACAAAGATGTCCTACATACTAAATGGATGCCTCTTTATTGGGACAATAAAGGCCTCCCTACACCTACCTCAACTTTAGTTTCAACTTTTTGATTATTTCCTTAATTCCTTTAACTTATTTAATTTTTATTTAAAATAAAGGGAGAAAAAAGTTTGCCAAAATGCAGATTCGAATCCGGGTTGAGGACATCAAAATGAACCCAACACATGTTTTATCATCTGCATTGCTAGAGGTGATGGCTACTGCCAACAAGTCTGGCTATTTGCACTTAGTAAATTAGTTAATTATTTTGCGCATGATCCATTTAAATACTAATATATACACTTTAGGTAATAATACACACCCTTTTGGGATGAATGAGATGCAAAACTGTACCTTTTGAAAAGGTACCACACCAGTATGTACCTTTTTTTCTGAAAGTATAGGGATTCCAAAGTTGAAAAAAATATGCAACACTACATACCTCAACTAATATTGGCACCCTTGGTAAATCTGAGCAAAGGTGGCTGTGAAAATAAATCTGCATTGTTTATCCTTTTGATCTTTTGTTTAAAAAAATTTACGAAATTCTAACCCATCATTGAATAAATACAATTGAAATGGGGAGAAAAACTCATTGTGAAATAAATATTTTTCTCCAATACTTGTTGGCCACAATTATTGGCAGTAAATATATCTAAAGTATATTCCCTTTCATAATTTTGAGCACTCTAGGGTGATAATGGACATGAAAATATCCAGCCCTGGCTTCCTGTTTTACAGAAATATATATATATATATATAAATGTATAAAAATCTCTTAATTATCAACACAAGGAGAATAACCAAAGAATATATTTCTTATATGCTGCAAAAGATAATTGAGCTTCACAAATTAGTGAAGTGGCTTTAAGAAAAGA
>JAUMHI010000058.1:6647782-6660314 GCA_032359435.1 Enteromius unitaeniatus | reverse complement strand
AGAGATGTTATCTTGGGAAAAGAACAAAGCAATAATTGGGTGCCAATAATTGTGGCTAACAAGTATTGGAGAAAAACGTTTATTTCACAATGAGTTTTTCTCCCCATTTTCAATTGTTTTACTTCAGTGATGGGTTAGAATTTTTTGAACGAAAGATCAGAAGGATAAACAATGCAGATTTATTTTCAAAGCCACATTTGCTTAGATTTACCAAGAGCGCCAATATTTGTGGAGGGCACTGTAAGCTTTAAAGGAATGGTTCGGCCAAAAATCTAAATGATGTCATCATTTACTCACCCACAAGTTGTTTTAAACCTGTATGAGTTTGTTTCTTTTGTTGAGGCTTAAAGAAGGTATTTTGAAGAACGTTGGTAACCCAACAGTTAAAGGTAGCCATTGGCTTTCATATACAGTATATATATATATATATATATATATATATGTATGTATATCACCCTGATCTCATGTTTAAACGTAGGTATTAATACGTTACATTTACAAAATGTAAATTTTCCCTATTGCTAAAACGTACAATTTAGACATATTTTGCAGAATGTTATTTTAAGGGTTTAAAATGAAGTCTTGTGTAACATTATAAAGGCCTACTTTTTGGAAACAAGCAGGCAGCATAAATCACAGAACAGAATGAAATGTTTCATATGAAGTAACGTTAAACAGTTTAATAATGCAGTTGCAAAGAAAGTCATTGATATGACAACACAAAAATATTAAAATTAATGCTGCGATTTCAACACGTCAGTTTTGTGTGTTAAAAAGTTGAAAATATGTAAAAAATTTTACGTTTCTATGCTGAAAATACGTTATTGTTGAATTTTTTAGTTCCTGTAAAAACGTAAGTAAACGTACGTTTTATAGAACAAAATTCTATGTAAAATGCATTGGAATTATCATGAGATCACGTATATAAATATATATAAAGTCAGTTTACAATCATTCTTCAAAATACCTTTTTTCATTTCTAACAGAAGAAAGATACTAACACATTTGGAACAACTGTGACAAGTAATTGTCATTTTAATTCCAATTATCCCTTAACATTCTGTTAATTATAAGCATGTGGTTAAGTTTTGACTTGTGGTGCTTTAAATGCTTATGCTCATTAAAGCAAGATCAATTCTAATTGGCTGTCAATATGTTTAACATTTATTAGCTGGGAAAAAATATTGAAAGTGTTTCAAACTATATTTTTTCTCTGTTGTTATCATTAAATTCTTATAAAATTATCATTAGAGTAATCACCCTCGGTGTGAACAGAGGGAGGAAGAAAGAAAGCTGACAAATGGACAGTCAGACTGACCCAAGCAGACAGATTGATGAACAGAAAACGAGACAGGGACCAGGTGAGCCGATGTCACAGAATCGGCTTTTTTGTAATTTCCAGTGATCTGCCCCGGATGCGTTTGATTTCCGAGCCTTTGTAATGCCACAGCCTCAGTTACTGAGCAGTTAGAAGTGGGATAACTAGCCCAATGAGACCAGCTTTTGCTTGCAGGAATCCACATGCTGACTGTTGCCATTTCCTGCTCAATTCCTTTCAATTAGATGCCTCTGCCCTGATCCTGTGCTAATATGCAAAGTCTTTTAGCTGCCAGCCTCTGACTGATATCTCAGAGTCATGAGCGTTCACATACACAGCGTATGAGAGGTATATTTATTCTCTATGTACCGCTGAGACTTGTGACATTTTTTAAAAAACTGAACATCTTTTGCTGTATCTGGTTGCTCTCGAGGGCTGCTTTGGTGCTGATAGCTGCCACTCTCTGCTGGTGTGTTGGGGAGAGTCCTATGGCTCAGTGCTACTAGCAAACTTTAAGTGCTGGGATAAGACAGTAATATGTCAAGTGTGTGCTGCTTACAAACTGCTGAGAGGTTGTTGTGTCCTATAGGAATAGTTCTGAAAATGGAAAATTCTGTTGTTTATTTACTCACCCTCGTGTCGTTCCAAAGCTGTGTTATTTTTCTCAGTGATTGAATCTTCGTATTTGTCCATGCAATGACGGTTCACTGACTGTCAAGGTTTCAAAATGAAATGAAAGCACTCTAAAAACATTTTTTTGTAAGTAGATGCACATATGACCTTTCCACAAGTTTGAGGATTTGGCTTAGATATCTGATCTCATGACCTCATGCTGTTTGTTTAAGAGAGAATTAGACTTAAATTTCAGTCTGCTTTTGTATTCCCCTGGTCACTGTGATCTGTCATATGAAAAGATCTCACTGAAGATTCAGATAATTCTTCTTTTGTGGTTTATGGAAATAATAACAGCATACAGGAATGGAATGACGTGAGGGTGAGTAAATAATGACAGAATTTTTCATTTTTGGGTGAAATATGAAACTGAGCTGATGCTTTGTATCACAGCTCTTCTTTTATTGCTGTCTACTTATGATGAATTGCTTGCATTATAGAATTTCTTGTTTGTGTTTTGCTTTGGATGAAAGTCCAAATTAGTTTTACATCAACTTTTCTCAGACCTGTGAAGCACTCTGAACTTTTTTTTTGATTAATCACACCAAATCAAAGCTAATGTTTTTAAAAATAGTTTGAATTTCTAATTTAAGTGAACTTAAAACAATCTTCACATAAACTCATTATAATCAATGTCATATTTAACTGTGCACTTCATCAATGACAAAATAAACAAACATTGAACAAAGTTAAATTCTAAATTAAATATAGAATCCTTAAAGCTACAAAAAAGTTATTGGTGTACTTTTTTCTTCTTCTTTTTGTTCTTTGATTAAGAGACATCACAGCAGCTGGGTTATTAGGTTTTTTTGGCTGCTGAGCTGCTGCTGAACGTGATGCCGATATGACACGCATGCTTGTAGTTTCATTCTTGCTTTAATGTGAATGCTACAGGCCACAGCGCATGCAGTATGAGCCCAGTATAACATCTAACTGAAGCACAAATAGGTTTTTACTGACACATGGCCTGATAACATCTCATCGGACCGCAGTTAACTGTGTTTCTACTTTCAGCACTTATTTGACTCACACCTAGTGCTCACACTCTGAGTGTGCATCTGAAAAGCCTCATGTTGATGTGCTCAAAGATGTTCTGTGTTTAAACAAATACAATGTGAGTAAGGTGGCCTACCTTAGCTTAAATATTTTTAATGTCTTTAAACAGGAAGAATTAATCGTCTGCACTGGAGATTATCCTTTGTATAAGAACCTAAACAAAGTATAATGTTGTTATAATGATGATTATATTAATGTCATGATTATTAGAAGAAGCGCTAATACCACTAATAGTAAGCTTTTATACCAAATATAGTAAATAAAAGCATGCTTTTTGTTTTGGCTTATTTTCTGATTCATGCTGTTTTGCTGGTCTTAGTCTTCTGTATATAGATTATGAGCTCAGTTATACTGTCACAGCCTATCTTGACACATTTTACCCCTTCTCTGTTTTTTCTCAGGCTCGTAACCTTTTCCTCTGTGGCCCGTCACTTAGCTAAAAATCTGTCTTTTTTTCCTCTGGAAAGAAAAATCCACTCATTCCCCAGTGAATAAAAAGGGCACAGGACTGTTTTTAGAGAGCCCTCAGCTATAAGCTCACGGAGGAACATAGAGGAGATAGTCTTTCATTTTTCACTATCCTTCCTCACTTTACAGGCTTAACCTGAGAAAAGGCAAGCCATTCCTGTCTGTAATCCAGCCTCAATGACTCTATTAGAATAGACCGATTTAAATAGCTAAAAAAGACCTTTGACTTCCATGTATTATTGATTTATGAATTGGATTCATAATGAAGAAGCAGTCATGTTTAAACAGCTTTTGTCACGGTCATTATAAAAACAGCCTATTAAATTGAAATCTCTATTTATTAGCCACATTTCTGCGACTACCAAGACATGAATGACCTCTGACCCTCGACCATGTACTGTCTGTGTGGTCTTAGGTAGGATGGTGGGAGAATGGGGTGTTACGTCTGAGGTACCCTGCTTGGTCTCGATATGGTCCCTTCCTGCAGCCGCCCGATGATGCTCAGCACCTGAGGGTCGTGACATTGGAGGAGCGGCCCTTCGTTATCGTGGAGCTTGCAGACCCTGCCTCTGGAACCTGCATTAGAGACTCTGTGCCATGCAGACGGCCTCTCAATGCCAGGTTAGTATTGATCTGACCGCCTCGCCTGCCATTTATCATGGCTTTTTTGTTGTAAAATTGTTCCGGTGGGTCCCAGGTAACCAAAGTTAAATTAGAATGTGGTTTGTTTCAGTGGACAGGTTAGGAACTAGATTTCTTCCCTTCACGGGTCTATGACTTTTCAGTGAGAAAGGCATTGCAGTGTCATTTCACATTTTGCCTCATCAGAGATCAATTTCAGGCATTAGTGGAGAAATGCAGTTATGCATTTGTTACAGAAATATTTATATTAGTAATGCACACCCTCAGAGGAACATCCTCACTACTGTAGATTGTCAATTGAGTAGTTTTAATGTCATAAATATTTTATATTTGATGCTGAATTTTAGTAATTTCAAATATACTTTTTAATTTTTATTTATTTTCTTTTAATTTATTTTAGATTTAATTTTCACTGTAATCACAGCTACTATGATATTAAACCAACATTTTGACCATAAATCTTTTTCAAGATATTAAAAGGTATTATGACTTATCATTATATTTAAATTTTGTATTCTACAGCGTGTATTCCTTGCATTATTTTATTATTTATTTTGTTTTTTATTACTGGCAATTTTATTTTATTTAATTAATTTAACTTAAATGCTATAATTATTAAAACAATTTGACCATTAACATTTTTAAGATATTAAAAGTTATTGACTTTTTAATTTATTTTGATATTGTATGCTGTAAAGTGTTGCTAGAATTATTGCTGGTTATACTGTATATTTTATTTGCATTACAGCTTATTTAATTTAATTTTATTTAGAATTGTATTTTATTTACTACCAACTTAAATGCTATAATACATTTTGACCATCAACCCTTTTTTAAATATTAAGCTTTTATCACACAACATTAGTTTAATAATAAAGATGTAAGTTAATTTGCACTTCTATTTGTTGATTGAAAAGCAATAAATGGCATGCCAATGAATTACTTGGAAATTGTAATTTAATGTTGTAAGCATGGCATGATTTTTTCTTGTTCCAAAGAATTCAGTTTGGAAGGTTTGGTCATCTTCTTCCAGTCATTTGTCACATTCTTTCAATTTAGACTTTATCTCAGTGTATCCCCCCCCAACATATCACTATGAAGTTCCAGGGGCTATACGCACCTGCCTTAGCTTTGCAATCGATCACTCGTTTCCTCTCCCTCTCTTTTTCTCACTTCCCCTCTCATTTTGGCTTTGCCTTGTGGCGATCTCTGCTCATACTTAGCCATCATGTTGCTTGTCAATCTGCTTGAGCTCTTGCCGTGTACATGTGTCTCTGCGGATGCTGCTTCACTGCTCCCACAGAAGACATATGGATGCCTGTGTTTCATCTAATTATATGATTTTTAGTTATATCACTGAAAATTTACCAAGAAAGGATAATAGTGAAAAGCTTGCCCTTTCTTAATTTCACATTCCCTCTGTAACTCTGAGTCCTTCTGATAACACAGCTTTTTCTCTTCAGGGTTGTACTGACTACGTCTGTGTACTGCATCTGCACAACAGTCATATTTTACAACAAATAAAAATTATAATTACAAATTAAAGTAAATGTTCTGTTTATATTTAGTGCTGTCAGGCAATTAATCGCCATTAATCGCATCCAAATTAAAAGCTTTAGTTAACGTAATATATGTGTGTGTACTGTGTGTATGTATTATGTATGTATATATATATATATATATACACACACACACTAATGCACATATAAATATATTAGATTTTTATATTGAATATATTTATATATAATAAAAATTATATAAATATGTTCTTGTATATACATGTAAATATTTTTTAAATTAGCCATTAAGCAACTAATAGGTGTAACCGTAAAATTAAATGCTACCAATATGTTTTTATTGACACATGCAATACTCATAACTGAGTACTTTCTTTTTGATTGCAGTGCACTTCAGGAAGGGGTGGCACCCATGAAACAGTGCTGCAAAGGATTCTGCATCGACATCCTGAAGCGACTAGCCAGAATTGTCGGCTTCACCTACGACCTTTACTTGGTGACCAATGGGAAACACGGGAAGAAGATTGATGGAGTTTGGAACGGAATGGTGGGAGAGGTAATAGAGGCTTTTTGTGTCTTTCACCTACTTTAAACTGGCCAAGCTTGTTGTATTCCCATCAGTGCCTCTTCTTATTCACTGTGCTGATGAGCAAGTGCCCTGGATGCACCGTCAGCGATATCAATGAGAGGACTTCACTTGCATATGTAAATACAGGCATTAGGTGGAGAGAGGACTCCAGATTAAAGGCAAGGCTGCTATTCCCTTTGGTATCAGTAGTCATGATGATCAAACACTGTGATTATGGGATAGTTAAGGTCGTGGTGCAGCGTTTTTGAAGAAGTTGCGTTAAGAAGTCAATGTGAGCTTATAACATATGTCCATGTTCTTTTGAAGGAAGTGCATGTGTGACTCCAACCACATGTTATTGTGGTTGCCAGAGTCTTTTATCCAGGGGTTTCATTAAAAAGGCAGGGGTTTGCAAAACGTTTAATGCCAAGGACCTTCAAAAATGAGAGGAACCCTTTTCCTAAAATGTAAAAGCAGCTATGCTGTTTTTTTTTCATGAATAAAAACCCATTTAGAGGAAGATAGTGTTCAAAGATTAAAATAATAATAATAAAAAAGTAAAAAACACTTTTTCAACAACTTTATATTGTTCCAGAATTTTAGACATCACACTGCCATAACAAATCAGTGAGCAAGTAGGCTGGAAATATTCCTTAGAAAGTTACAAGAAGAAATATTTGTTTACTGCACACGCCTATATGCAAATTTGCTTTTCACTTCTAGCTGATAATATTATAAAAATAAAACATTAATAATACAACAATATAATGTTAAAAATAACAATGAAAATTATACTAATACTGTAAGTTACAATTTTAAATTAGACAACTCTAAAATTACACTACTGTTTAAATATCTGTACAATTTGTTTTATTTATTTACAGCATAACTGTAAAATATGTATATAATATTACAATTTAAAATAGCTTGTCTAGTGTTACATGATCCTTTCTTCCTGATTTATTATTAGTGTTGGAAACAGCTGTGCTGCTTAATACATGACACATTATTTTCTGCATGAATAGAATTAAGTATTTTTAAGTAAAATTCTTTACTATAATCTTGATGCATCCTTTCTGAATGAAAGTGTTAAGTATCTTTCTGTCCCCAAACTTTTGAGCGGTAGTGTGTGAATTCTGAAGAATTATTTAGAACTTTGTGACATTCCTATCTCTTATAACATTTTTGTTTAAGTAAAGCATTTTGTAATGTAGTAACGTTAGGGTTCTTAACAAAGGTTAAGGGCTTGCTGAAGATCTCAAGGCTTTTCTTTTTTTTTTGTACCGGGGGTCTCTGAGGTTCCAAGTTCAGGAGGTGGAAACCGCCTGCTCTCTGTAAAGAGTTTGAACGTGTAATTCCAGCACGCTGCGTGATGTAGCACAGAAGTCACTTGTTGCCCTGTTTGATGACTGAATTCCCACCCGTATCTGCCAGCCTCCAGGACTCCCGAAACCCTTTTAACACAGCGCCGAGGGATTCAGTTAATGGGTCACACGCACAAACACAGAAGTATCCAAGACAGAGGCCTGGAGCCAGCCAAAAACGAGTTGTGTCCGTCTGTGAGTGCGAATGACGGACAGAAGGGTTGTTGTTTTGAGAGCGAGACCCCGCTGAGGCGCTCACACCCTGGAGTGACGCCTGTTCGAGACAGTTGCTAGGGAATGGAAACAGCTCTTTTCACTGTCTCATTTCCATTCTTCTGCTCTTAATATTTCTCACAGGTTTTTTTTTCCCTCCCCTTTTCTCTTCTCCATCTCTTTATCTGTGACCACGTCGTTTTCTTTTTCCTTTTCCCCTCTCTCTCTTTCTCGCTTTTCAGTCTCTCCACTGCATATTTTGATGCTCAGCCAATCAGCTGTCAGCACGGCCCCTGTATGTGCAGTGCTAAGGGTTATTTTCTCAGGCTGCGAGTGTGTGTGCGCATGAGCGGCTTTGATCTTCTATCTACGACAGGTCCACATTTCCCCTGTGCTGCATGCCGGCCTGCAGCAGGACCGAGGAAACAACTTCATCGATGTTCTTCCCACAGTCTCTGCAGACCAAGAAAAGCGCAAGCTCACTTTTAACAAGGATGCAAAAGCTCTCTCTGTACACTGGAAATTATACTACCTAAACAATCCCTTCTCCCACACACACACACACAGACAGGTGTGCATCTTTTCAAAATCAATGCAGCGTTCAAGCTGTCAGGAGATTTGGGAAAGCTTGTAACCTGCATGACTTTAGGCAGTGACTCAACTCTGCACCGTTGCCATAAATCCTGTTCCTCTGCATCACAAGCTTTTCACACCATTCAGGAATATAAAACAGAATGCAAAGTGAGAAAAGAGCCGCACTGGAAAGTAAAGATGTTAATGTTGTCCCTCCTTTTTGGTATTCCCGGGCATGCTTTCTCTCTGTATGGGGTGTACTGTCTCGAGATGGATAACCTGCCTCCTGTAGCGTCTATGTGTGCAGGCTTCTTACTACACTATCTGCCCGACCAATTTATGGATACTGGAATGCAGCCAGTACGTGGATTGAATATTAATTAGAGGTGGAGGTTCTCTGAATTTGCAGATAGACCACCTGTTACTCACCACATATGGCTTCTGTGTTCAGGCAAAATGCTGATTTCTTCCTGAGGACTCACCTCCATATCACTGGTTATTTCACTGTCTAGGTTTGCTGCACAGTGAATGCTTTGATCAGTAAAGTGTAGAGGAAACTCCGCTAGGGACGTAGTTTAGCGGTTGAGCCGTGGTGCTCATGCGGGCGTCACAAGTTCGATTCGTCATTGTGTCAACTGCTGAGCTCGTTCCACTTTTTTCTCTCTTTACGTTTCATGGCTTCCTTCCAGTGGCATTACTGGTGCTTCTCTGTCCAGCACACCTTTATTTTATAGGGGGCCTGGGGGTAGAGTTCAAAGAACCAAAGCGTTCAATTCTGGACACTTTTGTAGCAGCAGTTTTACATTTTTTGTAGCACTATTGGGTGGTGTTAATGGGACTGTGGGTTACAGATGATCGCTAGTTCAATTTCTTATCTGCATAATTCCAACCTACAAATATTTGTACCCTGTCTGTGACCTAGAAAACGGAAGCTGAATTAAATACTGTGGTTTACTTTTTAAATATTAGCAGAGTAGAACCGATCAATCCTTCTACATTTATTCACAGCATGTTGTGTGACCTTTGGCTTTCTAAACTTCAATATAGGGCTAAAGCTTGTGATTGTTATGATGATTAATTACTTACCTGATCAATTTTTGTTCGGTCACATAAAAAAAAAAAATCCTGTGTTTTAATGGAAAAACATATTATTCCAAAAATGTATGGTTGTATATTAAAAAAAAACTGTATAAATGGTTGTGCTGAAAAAAGGTTCAGAATATATATTAGCCTTTAAAAAGTTCAGAATTTATTTATGTTTATATATATATATATATATAGTTTTTTAAATTATTTTATTTATTTATTTTTTTTACTGATTCAATTTAAAAGAACTGTTATGTCTTCAGTGTCACATGGTTCTTCAAAAAGTGTTGCAGTATGCTAATTTTGTTCTCAAGACACTTTTATGCTCAAAAAAAAATGCATTATCAATGTTAAAAACAGCTGAGCTACTTAATATTCTTCTGGAAGCTTTTTTGTCCTAGGATTCTATGATTATCAAAAATTCTAAAGAACAGCATTTATTTGAAATTTATATATATATATATTAGGTATAGACAGAGATATTTTTTTTTTATCTCGATTAATCGAAAGTGGTTTACAGTTGGAATAGCATGACTGCTGTTTAATAGCTAAATTATATATATTAAACAACAACAACACAAAGGAATGAATGAATGAAAATTAAAAAATGAAAATTCAGTTCTCATTAATAAGCCCCAAGTACAGTAGTTCCAAACCTGTATAAAATTCTTTGTTCTGCCGAACACAAAGGAAGATATTAGGGCTGTGCGATAGATATCGTTCGAAATATTCATGCGCATCTCGTCAGTAAAGCCGGTTCTTTGATTAGCGGTAAATCTCCATCAGCTGTTTACAAACGGACCGCCAGTTCGTTCACAGAGCTGTAGATCACTGACAAGCTGCGCCAGTGAATCACCTGCAAAACTAAATGTGATATTGCGTAGCTTGTCACTGATCTACGGCTCTGTGTATTAACTGGCGGTTCATTTAAAAACAGCTAGAGATTTACAGCTAATCAAAGAACCGGCTTTACTGAGGAGATGCACAAATATATCAATATATATATTGCACAGCCAATAGAAGATATTTTGAAAAAAGTTTGTAACCAGGCTGTTTTGGGTCAAAACTTGACTCCCATAGTATGTTTTCGGACTATGGAAGTCAATGGTGACCCACAAACAACCTGGTTACAAACTTTTTTCAAAATATTTGTGTTCGGCAGAACAAAGAAATTCATACAGGTTTGGAACTACTCGAGGGTGAGTAAATTATTACACTGATGACAGAATTTTCATTTTTGGGTGAACTCTTCCTTAAACTGAAAAAATAAATAAATGAACATAAATAAATTTATTTTTCATATAAAAAGCTAAGTTTTCAAAATCATGCAGCGCTTTATATTAAACACTTCAAAGATGTTTGAGCATAAAGTTTCTTACTTTTCGTGGACAAAGTGCATATGCTATTGAACATTCTTTGAAGAGTTTTGATTTTATCTGTAATAAAACTATTACAGTCTTGTAGAAATTCTACTGGTTTCACATGTTTATAACATAATAAACAACTAAATTTAATGTCCAGCAACTAATATTTACTTGCGTTCGTTTTTAGTTAATATTATTTACAGATAAGAACCAAACCTTCAGAAATGCATTCAATGGCACAACTACTTTGACCACTACATGCTCAGCATTTTTAAAGTGTTTAATATAAAGTGCTCTGTGCTTTCGACATAGGTTGTGCACTTTTAATGCAGCAGCTTTCTTTGTGGCCTTCTTGATCCATCTTGAATGCATTTTTCATGTCAGAGTTGTGACACAGAGGTTTGTTGTTCCAGACTTATGCAGTTCTGTTGCGCTCATGGGGATATGGCTTCGAGTCAAATACAGATATTGCAGTAGCTGCTCATTGAAACATTATCATATTTTAACTTTCATTTCTCTGCAAGTCACAGTGGCCACATGATCTTAGTGTAAATCTAAGGTTCCCTAGAAGATCTATTGAACACCTTGACTAACCTGTGATGTTTTTGTGATCAAATCATTGAGTATTCTAGAGTGTTTCTTGGGTCAGTATACAGTCATTTCCTTTGTCAAACAAGGATTAATCAGTAAAAGTTTACTAGGGCACAGCAGAATTTTACTAGGTCTAATGCTCCTATAAAACGGGTCCCTATAAATCCTGTAAATAAAACTTTCCTGCTACTAATAAAAGTGGCAAAAGGGCAAAAATACAATCTTCTACTTCCTCCTGTTCACTAGGTTGTGTACAAGCGGGCAGACATGGCAATCGGCTCTCTCACTATCAATGAGGAGAGGTCAGAGGTCGTGGATTTCTCTGTGCCCTTTGTGGAGACGGGCATCAGCGTCATGGTCTCTCGCAGTAATGGAACTGTCTCTCCCTCTGCTTTTCTTGGTGAGTTCGAGTCTCGTGCGAGCCATAATGCTTCATCATATTTGACTTTAATCAGTCTCTGCTGCATGTGATTATGATGTATGACTTTCCAGGTACTGGTGCGTATCATTTCAGAGCTCATCAATCAGACTTACAGTTCCCTTTCAAAACAAACAATTTATCACACTTCAGTGAGGTGCACTAAATCAACATTTTTCAAACAGACTCAATGCTGTACATTTATTTAATTTTAATTTATAATTTATTTTACATTTTATTTTACTTCACAGCATGGCACTAGCCATGTCAAATTCATTAGTTCAATTCCCAGAGACAGCATGAAAAGATAAAAATACATACTGTACACTGATGTGAAATTTTTGTTGCTTTGCATAGTCACTAGTAAAAGTATCTTGAAGTGAATACACGTTTTTTTGCCAAATGCCAGTTATGTTATTTAATGTTATATTATAGGACTAGTGTTGTCAAAAGACCCGGTACTTCGGTACCAAGACGGTACTAAAAAATGTGAAATGCTACGGTACCAGGTTTTCTGAAGTACCAGTAGTACCGAGCAACGGGTATACCCGGTTCTTGCTGCGCTACCTGAAAGGTGTGCACTGAGCAGTTGCGTCTTCTTCATTAAAGCACAGAGAGATGGCGACCGGCGGTGCTATTGATGAGGCGGCTCTGAATCTGCTCGTTGAAAAGAAAGGAGGAA
>JAUMHI010000058.1:6607031-6647682 GCA_032359435.1 Enteromius unitaeniatus | reverse complement strand
CATCTGCAAGCGGTGTCATCGAAGTTTTATGTCAAAAGGAGGAAATACATCAAACCTTATAAAACACCTCAAACATTTAAATTTGCTTAGTTAATCGTTACTGTGCGTTCACACCGCCGCCTGCGAGAGCGTCAAAATTCCCCCTGGCCGCCCTCAACGACGCCGTACAGAGATTTTTGGACGCTCTTGACGCTCTGATGTAGATTGAATGCTTGTCTTGAAATCTTAAAATGCTTTTTTTTGCACGTCACTAGCAAGATCATGTCTTTAGTTCCCAGAAAATGCATGAACAGAAAAAAAATTACTATTAAGCCGTTTTATATTCTTAGTTAAGATAAAAGGTTCATTTCATTTTTTACATTAATTTCTGCTCTGTTGCGTACAAACCAAGTACATTAAAACTCCAATATTACTAATGGTTTTGCTTTCTCTGTGCCCTCTCTCAGAGCCGTACAGCCCTGCTGTGTGGGTGATGATGTTTGTAATGTGCCTGACCGTGGTGGCAGTGACGGTTTTCATCTTTGAGTTCTTCAGTCCAGTGGGGTACAACCGTAGCCTTCAGAGTGGCAAAAGTAAGTCCAATCTGCTCTTAGTCCTGCATTTAACCTTTTAATAAACTCAAACTTTAGTAGTCTCAAGTGTTACTTTAATGGACATAAATGTGCACAGTTGAGTTTATTCAGGAGTCCTAATGACTGAGTTCACCTCTGTTCTTTATTGGCCTGGACGTGGGTTGGATATTTGTGGTGCAGGCAGTTTCACAGACACTCATGTATAATAAAGGACTGCAGACTTGTTCTCTGTATTTCTCTCCTTCCTCTGTTCTATTCTTTATCCTCTGGCACTGGCCCCCCTTTCACACCTCATCATCTGCATAGAAGTATAGGAAGCCTTTCTTTTCTTTTTTTTTATCAATTAGGCAGTTTTGATACTTTTTAGTTTGTTTGTAGCTATTGAATAATTTAAGTGCCTTTAAAATTCAAGTCAGTGTTAAAAGTCTTTCTCTGTTTTTTGCTCTCCTCTGTCAGAGGCTGGAGGTTCTAAGTTCACAATAGGGAAGTCAATCTGGCTTCTTTGGGCTCTGGTTTTTAATAACTCCGTTCCAGTGGAGAACCCCAAAGGAACCACTAGCAAGATCATGGTTCTTGTCTGGGCTTTCTTTGCTGTCATCTTCCTGGCTAGCTACACTGCCAACCTGGCTGCCTTCATGATCCAAGAGGAATACATTGACACTGTGTCTGGCCTCAGTGATAAAAAGGTAAGGGAATAGGGGTTACAGGGCTTCTGTAGATGCCGAAAAAACTTGAGTTTATCCGTACGTGTACAGCAGATGGACAAACAGTATAAAGTTTATATAATTTGTGATGGATATCGGGAGTAATATTCTTGACTTCTTTAATATGTAAAACTATAGTGACTAGATCGGCACTGGAAAAAATTGAGATTGACAGTAGAGTTAAATTGGCCACTAAGTGAATGAACAGCATGAAGTAGCATTTCTCACTATTTGTCTTTTAAAGTGCTGTATGCTATTATGTTGAATATAAAATGTAATTAAGTACGTTTCTGAGAGATGTGCAGTAATTTGGCATTCTAGCATGGAAATATTCCTTTGCTCTCAGTGTTCACCTTGAGGAATCTAGAGGGACTCTTAAAGGGTTTTGCTGTCATGCCAAATGAATGTACACCAAATGAAATGTATTTGTGTTCCATTGTGTTTGTGTCATTTTCAGAAAAGAAGCTACAGCAAATCTGGATACTTAAAGCCATTTAACTTTTGTTGGTTCTTTTTTCGAAAAGTGCCTCATGTTCATTTTGTAATCCCTTTTTAAACGAAAATAGTTTCCCCCATCTGCTACGCCATTGTTGTCTTTTGTTGAATGCAAAATGAACACAATGTGCATGTCAGCACTGCTGCTTTGTATATTGTTCTGTGTTTGTGATGTATTATACTTGGTTTTGACAGCTCCGGTAGCTCTAGACTTGTTTCTAACATACATTTGCTGTCACATGTCATTCACGTCGAAGCTTGCTGTAGCTTTTTTATTGTGCTCTATTGTTAGTACTCTAATTACTCTGGTAAAAAAACAAAAACAAATGCAACATCAATTTCAATCACTGTTTCATACTGCGTTCCCCTCTCTCAGTTTCAGCACCCCACAGAGCAGTACCCCCCTCTGAAATTTGGAACTGTCCCTAACGGAAGCACAGAGAAAAACATCCGCAGTAACTATCCAGACATGCACCAGTACATGATCAAATACAACCAGAAAAGTGTGGAGGATGCCATCTCCCACCTCAAGACTGGGTCTGTGCTGGCTTTCTCACTTTCACTGACTTTCTATATTGTTTCTCATGCAGTTTTGAATTTTGTTTCGAATTATGCTTTGAGTGCATAGTTTTTCAGCATTTACTTCCTTGACTTTTATCAGCTAAGCAACAGTATGTTCAATAACTCCTTTTTAGATTGTTTTTGCCGCTAATGCTATGTAATATATGTCGTATATACAGTAATCCTTGCTTCAAGACAAACAAAATGTCTATCCTTCATTTAATTTTTTTTTTTTGCCCAGTTTACTCAATAATCTACAACTACCAATTGTTTTTTAATTATAGAATTACAGTAGGTGAGGCTGTATTATTATTCTTTTTTTATATGATTTATTATTATTTATTAAAATAAAAATATGAAAATGGTTGTGTCCCTAATCTCTCATTTCCTACTGACCATCTGAAATTAATTTTTGATATCTTCGGGAAAAAAAGCAATTAAACAAGTTCTAGCAGTGCTTAAACCCTGATAATTATATTTTCCCCATTGGGCATTCATGCCAGCTCATTCATACAGTTTTTCATTTAACGGAAACACTTGTGTTTATTTAGTCTTTGTAATAGTTTTCATAACAACAATAATAACCTTGTTTCCAACGTGCTATCTAACATCTCTCGCTCTTCCAGTCTCTTCCTTACACCTCCCAGCCCCATGTTGCTCTGACAAACAGGAGTTCCTTTACGATGTGTTTGCACTTTTTTCCCTCCTCCCACACTTCCTCTCCCAACCCTGTACACCTCACACACTCTTACTCTATTTATCATGAGTTGTTGATCCACACCGTGGTTTTCCTGAGCTTGTCATTTCCTTATCCATTTTTAGCAAAAGTGATAATATAATGCCGGCATGCTACAAATTTGCTCTCTGCTCTCTTTCTGTCTGTCACCTTGCTTTATCTCACTCTATATGTCTGTTCTGACTCCTACTCTTCCTGTCTGTGTTTGCAGTAAACTGGATGCCTTAATCTATGATGCGGCTGTATTAAACTACATGGCTCGTAAAGATGAAGGCTGTAAAGTAATGACCATCGGCTCAGGGAAAGTATTTGCCACGACTGGTTATGGCATTGCCCTGATCAAGAACTCCCGCTGGAAACGGCCGTTGGACCTGGCCTTACTGCAGCTGGTGGGCGACGGTGAGAGTCTGAAGGTTATGCAGTATCAAAGTGCTAAAATTAGGGAATGTATATTAGTGCATTTCTGCTGTTGGGCTAGAGAAGATAAAAGCCTTTGGGAGATTAAAGTCTTTTTTATACATATTTAACAAGACTTCATTCATTAGCCTGTACTGCTAGCTTCAAGCCATCTTCCCAGCCATCTTGGTGTAATCCAGTTTCCTTGACATGATGCAATATGTATCTTTGTTGTCTAGTAGGTGACATTTTTCTTTGTGCTAGCAGGCTGTTTACTGATTTAAAGATGATAGCAACCTACTGATGCATAAAAGAGATGGGCATGTATCAAAGATTCAGTCCTGGGAATGACAGAAGTGGTGTGCAGGAGAGAAAGAAAGACTGTTGTGTTCCAAAACCCATTGAGCTTCCTAAGAGGCAGGCTTTTAAAGCACCAAGCTGTGTCAACTGCGCAGAAATCTAATTGTTTGAATTGGGATCTACGTGATTGGGAATTTCGTGTGTGGTTGAAAAATTCACCCATGCGGATTTTCCAGCTGGTTCAAGTTGTTCAAGGCAACATCACAAGTACCTTTATAAGAAAAAGTGTTTTAGAATGCACTGCAACAAGCTACTGAAAAATACACATCATTTTCTGAAGCTTTTTGTGTGCAAAGAAAACTAAAATAAAAACTTTATTTAGCAATTTCTTCTCTTCCGTGTCAGTCTTTAATAGAAAGTAGACTGTTATTTTAGTTTCAGCGTTATTTTTGCTTTCTTTGTACTCTAAAAGTATTCTCGTACCTTCATAACATTACATTTCAACCACAGGTGTCACATTGACTATTTTAACAGTGTCCTTACTACCTTTCTTGTATGTGTCAGTTACATTGCTGTATATGCAAGGTCAGAAAGCTCTCAGTTTTCATCAAAAATATATTAATTTGTGTTTGGAATGGTGATCTTACAGGTTTGGAATGACATGAGTGAGAGTAAATAATGTAATCATTTAATTTTTTCTCTTTAAACTGACACACGTGTGTTGTTTGTTATTCTTATTAGAGCATCACATCATTCCTTGCTGAAAAAATAGCATATGCTGGTTAGGTTTGTTTTGATGCTGGGATGTTGATCCTTCTACTGGTGTATGCGCTGGTCCTTTGCCAGCACGTGACCAATATAAACCAGCAAAAAAACGGGCATAAACCAGCATCCCAGCATCAAAACATACCTAACCAGCATATTCTGTTTGTTTGTTTTTCAGCAGGGTTAGCTTAGCAACATTCTATCTGCAAATTAGTGATTACCGAAAATATATTTTGAGTTGTTTCTCCTGTGCTGTTTGTACACAAAGCATTCTATGACAGTTAGTTCAAAGATATTGTCTTTGAAGGCTGTGTAGGCAGCAGCTCACTAGGTTTTGGAACCAAGCTATTGTGTGCTATGAGTGAGATGTGTGTATTGAGTGACTGTCCATTCTCGCACTCCTTAGAGGATTAGCGATGTCAGAGTGGAACGCATCTGATTCAGATGTGCTTGTCCAAGTACTAATTCTTTAATTGTCATTTATACACCCTCCTCCTCGCCTTCTCCCAACACACACATACACAAACACATATACGCACTAGCTATCTCTCAGTGTTTTGTTTCAACTGAATGGTTTATTTGATTGCTGTTTAAATCCTCTTTGGCTTTCGGTGTGTCAGAGAGAGAGAGAGACTGAAAGAATGTGTGTGTACGCCAGGTTTCCACAGTCAGATCGTCACACTGGTGCCAGGTTCCATTAGCTAACACCACCGTTTAACAGCTGAGAAGCTTTACATGTGAAATGAACAGTGACTTTTTTTATTCATCTGGTTGGTGGTTGTTGAGGCGTGGGTGATTTATCTGATGTTATTTTCTGAATTCTGTCCTTGTTTTACTTTTAAAGTGTTAAAAAGCATTGCAAGGTTTTTGGGGGGATAATGAGCTGCTATTATCAAAATAATTTAGCCTTGTTTAACAGATTTTTGCTATTAAAGACCATTTTAACGGAGGGATGTCATTGACACTGCTTGCCATGAAACTATTTAAAAATGTTAACAGGAGGTGATTCAGTCATAGCTAAAATTAACATGGCCATCAAAATATGTTTTCATAAAATGTGGACCTTTTCGAGTTCTTGGAAGTGAAAATCAAAACTGTTAAACAGGACAATTGTGTTAGAGTGTTATAATTTACAGTTTATAATTAGCCGCATATGTAATCATTCTCTTTTTTTTAGGTTGTTTCACTGGACTGTCGTGAAAGACCATGTCAGTGTTTTTGTTTGAGTGGGCAGAGCAGCAGCAGCACGTGCCAATTGTGCTTTTATACTGGCAGCTTGTACTGCAGTAGGCTATAGAGAAGCATCTTTCTGTCGTATTTTCCAGCGTTCTTCTCCGAACACTGTGTGCCATGTGCTTTGATTTATGTAATTTCTCTGCACCTCCTACGCGCTTTTGCACGGCCCCTGTGTGCTCTCAACCGTTAACATGGGCGCAAAAAAAATACACGCTGCTTACGCCCTGCTGACGAGTGCAGTGTGAAACCGGCGTAAACTCGACATGTCCAACTACATATCTACAATAGCGAGATATATTCGCCCAAGTCGCCTCAGGTGTGAAGCACTTTTAGCAAAGAGGGATTTGAGAAAATAATTGGCACACTGAACAAGAGATACCAAAAGAAATATACTAAGTATGTGTTACGTCCTGCTTAAAGGTTTTGGGACAACATGTTTTATTTATCTGTACTTTTGACTTTTACATTTTATTTTAATGTTAATTTAATGTAATTTAATTCAGTAATGTAAAGATGTTACTGTTATTTAGTTTTGTACAATTTAGTTTTAATTTGTTGTTGCTAGATTGCACTGTATACTGTATTTCAGCTGAGAAATACAGATTTCAGCATTATTAGTAATCTGTGTGTGCATTTTCCTTGATAACAAGCAAGTTGAGTCAAACCACTTATATATCGTATCGCAAATCGCAATTTTGACCATGTGAGAAGTTGCTACAGAGGTACTGAGTTGTTTTTTTATTGTACAACCAACAACTACAATTTTACTTTTATGTTTCTATAGAGCCACAGGAAACCACTAGTCCATCTACAGCCTTTTCATGTCTTTTAAACACCACAGGTAACCTTATTGGTCAGTGCCACGCAAAGCGCTTCTTACCTGCTAAAAGCCTCCATTATTTTATTTCAGGGTCAGCAGCTTTCTTTGCAGTGGTCGTCTCGAATAGAAGTCCTTTCACCTAGTAACAATTCAGAGGACTTATTATAGTGGTCAGAGATGCTTTGGAATTGCGATCTGTTTATAAAAGTGTTGACCTTTAAGGCTGATCCAAAAGCAGTGTTTGCTTTAGCGTGATAGTGGTTTAGGTCAGAGTGGGATCAGAGGGGGCTGTACAGGGAACGGTGTTGGAGGTCACGCAGATGGCATAAACTGGCTGTCTGCCTGAGCTTAAAGACCTTGCTAAAGCATTAACTGTTAAAATGTGCCCACTTAACCGTGCCAGCCCTGAGCTCCGTTGCCAAACAGAAGCTGTTATGGCAAGAGCAAAGGTGTGAAAATATGTGTACATCTGTAAGAATTTGTACTGTATGTGTGGGTGTGTTTTTGTAAAGCTGTGCAAGTGTGTGAACAGTGTCTGTGTGTTAGCATATACTGTTGCTCTGTGTGTATGTATGATCCAAGTATGACACACCTGCTGAGTTTGGCTGCGGTCAGTGAAGTGGTTTGCCAGAGCCACTGGCAGGAGTCAGAAGGAGGTGAATGGACAGTGTCAACAGTGAGGCAGTGCTCGGATCTGAGCCGGGCTCGTGCTGTTATCTGTTCAAGTCCCATGTGGAATTTAGCCTGCGCTTCTTCGTCCTGCTTGACTGCATTTTTTTTTTTTTTTTTTGTGAAATGCTTTATGTGATGTGTCTGCGGCATCTCATCTACATTGTGATTAATGCCCGCAGGTTGTGCTTGCTGGATAGTTTTTTTTTGATAGCATAAGAGACAGACGCCATAATTCAACCTTTGTGAGAACAACGCAACTGTCATTTACAGCGTGATGGGTGATGATGTGCTTTTATTATGTTACACAGCACTGTTTTGAGATGGCCCAAGCTGAAATAATGTGGTGCTGTTGGCCAGTCCTCATCAAAGCAGTAAAAACTGCAATACATGCCTCTATCTTGTAAGGTTTGGGGTAATTCACAAGCTCGTCTCTCTATAGATAGAAGGTGAGATTCTGATTTTCTCTTGAGTTTGCAGCAGGCCTGACCATCTTCTAGCACAATTAAATGATTATGATCTCACCCTTTCACAGTTCTGTCTCCCTGTCTGTCCCCTTGTTTTTCCGCCCTCTGCCTATCACTATGTTGCTTCTTCTATCTTATTTCATTTTCCCTTTTCTGTTCCATCTTTTACACCCTCATGCACACACCGAGACCAACATAAACAAAGCACTTATACTGTTGTTTCCTACTGTTCCTGTCTGTCTTCATCCCACTTTTTATGTTAACTTCCCCCTCTCTGAATAGAATAGGTGCTTCTGGTATTTGTCATAATGACAAAGTCACTCTTCTTTTCCACCAGCCTTTTACTTATTTCTCTGCATTCTCTCATTTCCCATGATACAGTGCAGCATTGAAAAGACAGAACTTTGGTCCCCTTTCTTTTTTGCCTTCTCATTCACTCTCTGAGGAAAAGAGGATATGACTTGATCATT
This sequence comes from Enteromius unitaeniatus, assembly GCA_032359435.1. NCBI lineage: Eukaryota > Metazoa > Chordata > Actinopteri > Cypriniformes > Cyprinidae > Enteromius > Enteromius unitaeniatus. Next base: position 6,639,491 of record JAUMHI010000058.1, on the reverse strand, counting down.
ACACAGGACCTAGCCTTTGCTAGCCTACAGGCCTCTTGCTCTGGCGTACACACACATTCTTCCTGTTTCTTTCACTCTTTCAGGATTAACACTGTGCTCCTTTTGATCAGCTTCTAAACACACCTTCACAGTAATGTTTCTTTTACCCACTAGGACCTTTTAAACAGACCTCTGACCTGAAATGTTTTCAATATGAGACTTTACAGATCTCAAAATAGCACCTGACTTACTATACACGTTCAGTATTAGCATCTGTTTCCTGCCACAACAGGCAAGTGGGAGAGGCAAGTCACTACCATGCTATATTCATACATGTTTTATTGATGCATCTGTGCCAGGTAGATGTATCTCTTACTAACAGAGAAAGCGAGTAATACTAATGCCTTGTTTTCTCTTCCCTTTCCACTCAGATGAGATTGAGATGCTAGAGCGTCTCTGGCTCTCAGGGATCTGTCATAATGATAAAATTGAGGTGATGAGCTCCAAACTAGACATAGATAACATGGCTGGTGTCTTCTACATGCTACTGGTGGCCATGGGCCTAAGTCTGCTGGTATTCGCCTGGGAACACCTGGTTTACTGGAGGCTACGGCACTGCATGAGCAAAATGGGCCAGTCCGGCAAACTGGACTTTCTACTCGCCTTCAGCAGGGTGAGATAGAGTGTGAAGTGAGAGAGTGACTTATTATTAGTCATTAGAAATTTATTTGGAAGTGTTTGGGTAAAGTGACATGGACTATGCCTGCATTATTACAGATTATATGAGAGTGATGCTTTTGTAATTGACTCTGATTTCCCCATATTATCCGAATGTGACTATTATATCTTTGTGCTCATAGGGAATGTATAGCTGCTGCAGTTTTGAAGATGAAACTGCACAAGGTGGGGCTAAAGTCATAGTTCCTGGCCACCATCATACTGCCATGGTTCCTGCCTCTTCCTCACATGTGGTCACTTCGGCTGTATCCACTCCAGCCATTGCCATGGTGCAGCAACAGCAGCAACAGCAACCACAACAGCCTCAACCTCCTCAGTCTTACAAAACACCTCTTCCTGGATCCCCTCCCACAATTGTTCATTCTGGAGCAGCCTTGGGTCCCACAAATACTCAACTTGTAGGAGCTCCACTACCATGCACTACTTTCTTACCCCGGCCAGATCGCAGGTTGGCGGTTGTGGACCGCTGGAGACTACCCAAAACTGCTAGTGCCACGACCTCCATTGGTGTGAGAGGACCTCTAGCAGAAACAGGACCCCTGCCTCAAAAGGTGGCACCTACCTGGGCAGGTGGTGGAGGTGCAGGTAGTGGTCTAGATGGATATAAGCGCTACTATGGACCTATTGATCCAGAGGGACTTGGACCATGTGTGGACCAACAGACAGGCTCTCAAACTCCCAAAACAGTCCCCAGAGCCCACCAACCACCCCCACCAACTGCCGTGGCTTTCTACCAGGAGAAGGGCATGGACCATGGCATGGGGAAGAAGGTGGGAGTGGGTACTGGTGGAGGGGGTCAGGGTAGAGGGGTTAAATCTCTGGGGAATCCCAGGCTTCCTCCTAAAAGCCAGGCCCCAGCCCCGCTGACACCTAACCCCCCTCTGCAGCACCCCTCTCCCCCTCTCCCTTCATCCTTCTGGAGGAAAAGGAGACCAAAAAAGCCCAAAGAACCTGGTGGCCCATTGTATGAGAACATCCTGCCACTGGGCCGGAGAGGTGGAGGCAGGGAAGCGAGTCGAAGACCGAGACCCTCTCCTCCTCTCCCCATCCCTGTGCCAGTCACACTTTCCCCAAGCTACACTCCTCCATCACCCTCTCCTTCACTCCCCTACACCTCCACATCATCCTCCTCATCCACCACCAGCTCCTCAACCACATCCTCAGCCACATCCTCACGCTCCACCTCTCCTTCATATACTTCCACAGCTTCATCTCGCAGCACCCGAGACAGAGAGGCTGAGGAAGAGGATGAGGAGGATTTGGATGAGCTGACCGAAGAGTCTAGTCTTCTGCAGGGCCACAACAGAACCAGAGACCGAGAACGGTCCATACTTTCCCCTAGATCTCTCACTCATGGACTTCCTCCTCCTATACCCCCACGCAAACCGTGGGGCACCTTTGGAGACAGAGAGCATAAGAAGGACAGAGAGAGAGAAAGGGGTGGCAGTCAACTAGCACAGCTCCAGGAATGGTGGGCAGGATGGGCAGAGAGAGAGAGGGACAGGGAGAGAAGTGGCGGAGCCCAGGCAGATACAGAAAGGAAAAGAGAGAGGAAACGTAGGAAAGAAAGGGAAAAGGAGAAAAAGAAAAAGAAGAAGAAAAACAAAAAACGAAAAAAGAGGGAGGAGCGTGAAAGAGAAAGAGAGAGAGAAAGAAAGCGTCGTAAGGTGAAAAAGAAGAAAAAGAAGGCAATGAAAACAAAAAAGAAGAAGTTGTCACCCTGCAAGCGGTCGGAACCAGAGGAGGGTGATGTTGAGGCAGAGAGGGATGGAGAGGGGGATGGGGATAGAGAGGGAGAGTACTCGTCATTTTCCACTCAATATCGCAGTGCATTTGTGGACAAAGGCAACCTTTCAGCTTGGGAGGGAGAGAGAGAAAGAGGGAGGAGAGATGGAGGTGAGGATGACAGGGATGAACGAGAGGATGAGAGTGGGGGAGGTAGAGGTAGAGAGAGAAGACCCAAAAGCTCCCATTCACGACACAGACCATCAAGTAAGCGCTATCCCAACCTCAACAAACTCCCCTCTTCAGTTAAATTCTGGGTCAGTGGAGGCGAAGCAGGTGGCACGGAGGCCTCCGGACCCTCCCCTCCCTCCTCTTTACATACACTCCTTTCCTCGTCCAAGAGACGGAGGAGTAGTGGGGTAGAGAGAGAGGAAGAAGGGAGAGTAGGAGAACGCAGGCCACTGCTTCTCCACTATGAAAGGGGGCGAGTTAACACAAGAGAGGGCTTGTCTTTCCATGAGTGGGACTCTGAGGATGAGGAGGAAGAAGGGGAAGAAGAGGAAAGAGAGAGAGTGAGAGAAAGACAGAGGATAGAGGAGAGAGTGCGACAGGCAGGGAGAGGGGCAGTCTCAGAGTCTGAGCGGGATAGAATAAGAGCAGAGGAAAGCTTTTCTGATGAGGGGTCCTCAGGAGAGTTTGGCCATTTTGAAAGATACTGGGAAGGAACTGGAGTAGGTGGAGCTAGTGGAATTGGGGGTGGGGGCTGGTTTTTTGGAACTTACCCTGCTCGAGAGAAAGGTGGAAGTATCAACAGTAGAGATGACTCTATTTTGGGTCGGGCAGAAGGATGGGGATTAGCAGGTGATTTTTGGGGTTCGGGTCCAGGGATTGGATGGGGATCTGGAGGAGGCAGTGGAGGGCTAGGTTCACAGTGGCCACCCCCTCCCACTTCCCTGCCACCACCACGACGCTACTGGTCAGTCGATAAACTACAGATGAAGGGTGAGAAACGAAGCCGCAGTGGGTCAAAGACCAAAGGTCAGAGGTCTCGGGACAGAATGCAAGACGCAGCATCATGTACGTGTACACAGTATGGGCACGGTAGGCCCCACATACACCACAAACACAGCAGCACTCAGTCTCACAGCCAGGAGGATCTGCTTCCCCACTGCCACAGCTTCAGTGGAAGCTCTCGGCCCAAACCACCCGCTAAACCTGACAAATCTAAATCCGGAAGCCAGTCCAACCTAAGCTCCCAGCAAGCCCAACTCTCCGAACACATACCCCAGCCATCCCCCTCCCCACCTCAGCCACTCCTGCCCTCATTACCTGTACCTTCTGCTCCCAACTCCCTACCCATGCCCATTCCTCCACCTCCATCCACTGCATCCATGTCCCCTCCACCTGTGCTCTCTCCCGGGGGTGTTTCCGGCTCCTCCCAGGCAGCCACCGCCAGCGCTAAGCTTCAGTACCAGAGACTTCGGTCTGTGCCCCAGCCAAGACGATTCTACTCCCCACACCTGCCACTCAAAGCCAAGAGCCTGTGCTCACGTCGTGGTTCTGCCCATTTCTCCAGCCTAGAAAGTGAAGTATGACACGGGGCTTCGCTGCTGCGCGTGTGTGTGAGCTCTACTGTGAAGCGCAGCTGGAGTGTGATGCACATACATGTGCCGCACCAAGACGAGGAAAACGTCCATGACGGTGACCAGAGCAGCAAAGAAACAACAGTCAAAGCAGGGAATGGCTCAACAAATTCCGCCACGGTCACAATGGATACTCCAGCCGTGCTCCATCTTCGGTCTGAGCTGAGTATTACAATGTCCTCTGTGCTCCTCTCCTCCAATGAGAACAGTGGATAGCAAATGTCTGGGATTTTTCTGTGAGTAATGATGTCATGTTTACACATATACACTCCCTCAATCAAGGAAAAGACATTTTTGCATCGTGCACATACGACATGTGCCGACAGACATCAAATACTACTGTGGCTCAAACTGACTATTCAGATTATTTGCAGATGACTCAGAATTAATCTATATTCAATCTGAATGCAGTCTTGGAGAGGCTCAGATGATCAGCATCAACCCACTGACTGAAAAAGTGTCTCCATGGCAACCTGATGCACATAGATACAGAAATGCCCTTTTTTTCTTTTTGACACTTGCAACACTGATGTTACGCCATCAGCCTTTGGCTTCCTCTTTCAAGGCCATTCTGGAAAATTATTAATTGAAATTTGACCTCAAAGTAAACAAGAGTAAACTATGTCACTCTGTGTTTTTCTAGTTCCAAGCTAATCAGAACTTACGTGGAGCCATTTCACTCATCAGAACTTTGGTCGTTCTATCAAAACTCCAATGCCATGGTGTCACTTTGACATCAAATAGAAATGACATTATGTTCTAAAGAGACATACTTCAAAAGAAAAACAATAAGAACACAAACAAAAATGTAGCAATTTTTCCTGTATAATTTTTTTTCCCTTTAGGTTTTCTTTTCTTTCAATGCTGTTTATTGCTCACACTGTGGTCGTATTTTAACAAAAGGGGTAAACCAGCTGTGTCTGATGTTAAATAGTGGGATTATAGATGAGAGGGCAATTTTTAGTAAGTTATTTATTTGTTTTTATAGCAGAATTTTCAAATTGTCACAGCTAGATCCACGGAACTGCCCTATACAATGGTCCTTTCATTGCATACAAGCAATACTTGTCTTTCATCAAACGATGATGGGTTGCAATATTTATGATTGGCACTAGATGGCTACATAATATTAAAAACTCTACGTTAAAGAAATGGTGGACCATGAGTAGATTGTGCCTGTTGTTTTGTTCCTTAATCATCACGTGTTAGAACTGGAACAGACAGGGATGGTAAAGGGCATTGTCCAGAGGAGCAGAGGCTGTCGTTGTCACTGAATGTGCATTTTTAAGTCAAGCCTACTTCCAGTGCAGAGTTGCATGTAATAAAGCACAAGTTGCTGACTCTTGTCAGTGCAAAAGTTAACATATGATAATGAGGAGTCAAGGACAAACACAATACTGATCGATTTTTTAGCCAAAAGCATTCTACACCATTTATTTGGCAAAAGAATCAATGTCAGTCATACAGAGATTCAGTTTCTGAATACCTATTTGACGTCAGGCACCGCTTATTTGCCCATGTTGTAGTTGAATGTAGCTTTGAAATGATTTAGCAAAAAGTAGATATGCGGTAGATTTTGTAGCATTATGGATGCAGTTACACATCACAAGTGACAATTACACTTTTATTAGGGGGGGGCATAGAGGGCTTGTACATGTCGTCACAGATAAACGGATTCGATTGCCCTTTATTTGATACACCTGTTCACGTGGAAATAGGTGATGTTTGTCTCCCTTTCATATCTTGTTCATTTAAATAAGACCACCTGGGAAAGGTTCGTCATCATTTGCAGTGAAATTTAGGGCTTTTCCACTTTTTAAAGACCCACGTGTCATCGCATGAGTCAAGAAATAACAAGCTCAGGTATTGAATTGCGTGTTGTGTAAACCGAATCACACACAGCCGCTTAATCCCCTCGGTCAGCGTTTCTTCCAGTGCCGGGAATACGGGTGTGTCAGCGGAAAGTCCACCGCACCCGGCGTGGAAGCGCGGCGGGGGGCAGGGAGATGGATGTAGAATGATTGAATTAATACAGTGTGCCATGAGTACACTTGATCTGTCATTGACCCTTACTGAGTCAGAAGGCGCTAACACAGTATTCTGTGACTGCATGTACAGAACAGACTTATAATTCCCATGTAGCTTTTTTCTTGAGAACAAAAAGGAAATATTATCTCTATATACTATGTTTTTGAGAATGTATCATGTTATACTGTGAATTGAATTAGATATTTTATTGCCCATTGTATTCAGTTTTCATTGCCATCATATCTTTTATCTATACAAAATATATATGTACAAATAAATATATACATATATATATGTGTATATATATATATATATATATATATATATATATACAGACAGGTATATATAATGAGTTAAGTTTGATATACTTGGAGGAAGTGGTAGATATAGTTTTAAATGTTTTAGCTTTGTAGCAATTCTAGACTCTGGAGACATTTTTGAATTTTGATTCCTCCTATATGACTGTGAAAACATTAGTGCCTGTGAAGAAAAAACAAGAAACAAATCTAATATCCTTTCATTCATCCATCTATCTATCCATCCATCCATCCATCCATCTTTTCATGATTTATAGCAAATCTTCACAATTACTCTGAGACTACCTAAAGAGCTTTCAAATCATTTGTGTTTTGTGCCCTTTGCTCATGTTGTATTGCGTCCTTATCGCTGCCTCTGTCCTTTTGACATTTGGCCATTCCAGCTTTCCATCTAGCCAGTTAGCATTCCATCCATCTGACCATCCATCCATCCATTCAATTACCCATCAGTCCATCAGTCTAACTGCTGATTTCTTCTTATTCTGTAGTTTTCTCATGATCCCTTTCCCCACAGAAACATTGATTAGACAACTTAAACAATGTACCTCTGGCATTTTCCTTTTTACAATATTTTTAATCTCTCTGTTTATCCCTCTGTATGTTCTCTCAGTTAGCAAAAAACAAAACCAGAAAAAAACAGAGACCAGTAGCTACTGTGTTCCTGCTCCTATCAGTTGATTATTGAAGATGATGATCAATTAAAGTTATGATGTAATTGATAAATGACTGAAAATGTGACTTAAGAGTTGTACCTGATGACCATGACACTGTAGTGATAGTCTGGGCTGTACTGTACACAACTCACCGTTACTGTGCTGACTAGATGGGTTAACGTGTGTAAACTAGCTGTAAAATAATGTTGGTGTACTGACTAATGTTGGTTAGGAGGTACACATCGTAGTAGGCAATAGATAAGTCATCCCATCGCCAAACAAACACTCAACAAAGGCTTCATACCCTCCCCTCGTCTGTTTAGACTGGTGACCTGATTATGAAATAGACAAAGAACAGGCTTGGATGTTGTTGGTAGGATTGTCAGCGGTGGTCAATATTTGGCTGGAAAATTAAAGTCACATTTTGTGTTAAGGACTGGTCAGCTGCTATTTTAGATTCAGTGTGACTGTTTGTTTGCATGTTTGAGTGTTGGTTCAATATTTGTGTGCTTCTCATTTGCTCTCACTAATTCTAAGTTCTGCTATTAACGTCCTACATGGAATCTGTGCCCCAAATTTGGAATCAGCAGTACTGATACATTTTGTATGTTCATTTACACTATTGTTCAAGTTTGGAGTACAGTAAAGGTATTTGTAATGTTATGATCAGGTAGTCTATGGCAGCCTAAAGAACCACCTGTGGGAAAGTTATGAAATTTGACACACAGATTGTCACAAACAGGAAGCAAGGATACAATCTCAGGATTTATTTGTAGATTGTTTATTCAAGGAACGAGGTGAGACATGCAGGGTCGATCAGTAGCAAACAGGAATGGAGCAGATAAAGCAGTGGAGCAGTCAGTGTCCAGGCATGAGTCGTAACTAGTACGTTGCCCTCGGGGACCAAACAGATAGTGAACGTGCCCTTCTAGGTTGAACAGGCAGAAATTGCACCCTCGAGAACCAAACAGACAATGAACGCGCCCTCAGAGACTGAACAGGCAGTGGTAGCACCTTTCTAGGCTGACCAGACAGACATTGCGCCCTTGGTGACCAAAATGACATTGACAACGCCCTCCGAGACTGAACAGGTGTAGGTGAGGCCTTCCTGAACCCTCCGGACCGTGACCCAGATACCTTCTCGGGTTGAGCAGCCATGAATGGGGGCTCTGGAGAATCTACGGCCGAGACCGACTTCTCCAGAGTGGAGTATCTGAGCCACCCACAGGCTCCAAAGGTTCTGGCCCTGGGACCTCATAGTCTTTGTGGGGCTCGGGTGATCAAGGCACCTCAACTGGCTCTGGCGCTTCTGGTAATACCAAGGCGTACCCACTGGCGTGGGCAGATTTGGCCACCAGGGGTTCGGATCACAGACCTGGTCGGGGTCCCAGACTGGGTCTGGTGGATCCGGCCATGCTGGATCTGGATCGCAGATGGGGTCTGGCAGATCCAGCCACACAAAACCCAAATCGCAGACCGACATAACTGGACACGGCTCATTGTACCGTATAACGGGATTAGGACCCATTGTTTGTGGGCTAGGAACCGCAAGGACCTTCAAAACCTCTCTGGGCGGGGTGACCAGAACAGACTGGATCTCAAAAAGCTCTTCTGGCTTTGCAACCGCACCTCACTGGATACTGCACAGCCCCTCTCGCTGTGACAAGATGTTGGAGCCCATCAATAGCGGATCTGGGATCTCTACAATGGGTGACAGCTCCCCTAGCTGTGAGACCGGAACCGATTGGACATCACACAGCTTCTCTCGCTGTGACGTGATGTTGGAACCCATCGCTAGCGGATCAGGACGGGTGACAGTTCTTCCAGCTGTAAAACCTGAACCGACTGAGCATGATACAGCACTCCTGGCTGTGAAACTGGTACAGACTGGAATGTTAACAGCACCTTTGGCTGTAACACCGGGACCAACTGGCCTGAACATGGCTCGCTACACCGTGAATCTGTATCTGTGGGTTACAGACCGCGAGTATTTTAGATACAATCCGCACTGGTGGATTGGGCACCGCGGGGGTTTTGATGGCACTGGCAACCGCACAGGCGGATTAGGAACCGCAGGAACGGATGATCTGAGTGAGGAGTTCACAGTGCTGTCCGTGGTGGGCTGGAGCTCGAGCGTGTTAATCCTCTGGAGCAGCGTCTCGTGTTCGGCGGCTATATTGCATGTAAGAGGGGGTCGCCGAATAGCAAAGTGTGTGCCGAGCCATGGGTTTGCACTGACGCGCGCAGCACACTGATAATTTTCTCTGTGATCGCGTGAGTGAACATGCGCTTCGACCTCACCCACGGTGAATCGTGAACCACAAAACAGTAAAACAAAGTCAATTAGCTGTTCTAGTGAACTGTTGGGATCATGATGGCGATGAAATCCTCCATGTATTGCTCAATCCAGCGTACATTCTGGAACAGGGAACAAAGCCGGAGAGGGAGGCACTGACAAATAATCCTGCCTGTGAGGCAACGAGCAGTCTTTGGTTTCGTGTTGATCAAAACAATCGTTGAATCCTTCGAGACGGTCCATTCTGTCACAAACAGGAAGCGAGGATACAATCGGATTCATTTGCAGATTGTTTATTCAAGGAATGAGGTGAGACATGCAGGGTCGATCAGTACCAAACAGGAATGGAGCAGATAAAGCAGTAGAGCAGTCACTGTCCAGGCGTGAGTCGGTAACCAGTAAATACAATCCAAAGGGCAAAACAGACACAGTAGTCGAAAAACAGGCGAAATCGGTAACAAACAGATCAAAACACAGAGATAAACACGGAGTAGCAAAACAACAGGAAGACAGTGCAAATGGACTGTGGCAACACACAAACACTTCCGGGTTATATACACATAAAACTAGGTCAGTGGGTGGAGCCAACAATCAAACACTAAGACAACAAACAAGGGGAGCGGAGACATGAGTGGAAACTGTGACAACATATGAGATGGGCGGTGACAAGAGTACATTGAAAGGAGTCCTTGAATGAAAACAGACACAAAACATACACACACAGTTTGCAGGGAGCTGGACTGCCATCAGCAGGCTGGCACATCCAGCTGATCATGACACAGATAGAGGGCAGTCTCAATATTAGCCATAGCAAATTTGGAATGTCTATCTCAAGCTCTCTAGCACCATCAACAGGCCAAATTGCACTCTTGTTTCTGCTAATAACTTTTGAACCCTAAGTTTAAAAGCAAAAAATGCCCATGGCTAATGCACTTATCTGCGGGTCAAGATTTCTCACCATTTTGAATTAAAAAAAAAAAGCAAATTGACCAATTTCATCTTCAGAGTATTAGTTTAAAAAGTTATCAAAAGCTTTCTGATATATCAAATCATTTTTGTAAAGCATGTTAATTATTTTGACAAGGTTTGTGCAAAATGGACATGAGGCTATATCTTCTTGAATTCTGACCAAACTTGGTATGTTGGTCAAGTATAACAAGCCTGACCAACAAGCACATGACTAATTAAAAACAGCTCCTCAGCTCATTTTAACTGTGTTGTTCCTGGCCCCTTTTTACTCTATTTTTGATCAGATAAATGCAGCCTTTTTTATTGAGCATGAAGCAACAAAAAACATTAAACCATTCAAAAACATTTACTGACCTCAGACGTTTGAACAGTAGTGTATTAAACAAGCATTCAGCTGCCAATAGGTATTTAATTTTATCTTTAACTTCAGTGCAAAAGTCCTCATATTCCATTTGCTTGCCAATGTGTGAATTTAAGGGTCTGTACTGATTGAGTTAAAGAAGGGAAACAGATTATATGCAGGTTTGTACTGCGTATGCTGTAAAGCATTGTAAGTGTTTCATTATTTATGTGGTGATTGTGCATGTGAGAGAGAGTGTGGCGCCCATGCATTATACAGTATATTCACATCAATACAAAGCGTCTATCTCTCTTTTTCCTCCTACCAGATTCTTCAGCCGTTTCCTTGTTTTCTCTCACTCATTGAGCTGCTATAATACATAATTGACTCACTCAGGACAGACACACACACATTCGCTGCAGCTTCATGGATAGCGAATTCTGCAGGTGTTCTAGAACTTTCTCTTGCTCTCTCTCTCCCCCTCAGGAGCTTGAGGCTCAGAGTAGCTCCAGGTAGCTGTTGGCACCTTGATATGAGGCATTGCTTGACAGGCGGCTCGATGGATAAAAGTGCAGCTCTTCCCTCTTGATCACAGCTGAGCAGAGATCAGTGTGTGTGTGTGTGTGTGTGTGTGTGTGTGTGTGTGCGTTTGTGTGAAAGAAGGTCAGCCCCTGTGATAGACCACTACATGCTTTACTTAGCCTACCCTTATTCCACAAGCTGCAGCTGTACACAAACAATAATGTCTCAAAGACTCAAGGCTGGAAACTCACTCTAGTGTTGCTTTCTCATGCAATGAAAGTGCTTTTACATCGTACATGTCGTGAAACCCATATTTGAACAGGGTCCTTCATGTCACATCACATCGCAAAATCATGTAATGCCATCTCCCATTCAAAATGCAGAAGGAAAAGAGTGAAATAATTACTGCTTCGCTTTGTCTTAACAGCTACAATTTCTTTGGTTTGAGCATTTAATTATTATTGTTTAAGACATATTTTGGATATGTTTTTAAACGGATTGATGTGGCATTGTGTTAACTGCACTGTAACTAAAGGCAATGCGAGTGTGTATGTGTGTGACGGGCATCAGTTGAGGATGTTTATTGCCTTTGTACTGTACAGTCCAGACAGAGTTCCTCAACCGATCAGATTTTGTTTGGTTATGACATCATGTCCTGGGAAGGGGTTTGAAGGGGTCAGTGCTAAGAATTGCTTCATAAAGAATACTCTCTTTAAAATACTCATTGCCTTTTCTTGTTTATGTTGTAACTGATTTTGCGTGTGAACATGGGAAGCTTTGTTTACGCCTGCGTCCGCGCAGATTAGAATGAGTCTCTTGCCTTCCATGCATGCCTGCGGGGGGATAATGTCAATTCTCTTGTATTTCGGTAAGAACTTTCTTCACTTTCTTGGTACACGTCTCTCTGAACCTCCCCCCTCTCTCTTCTTTTGAGCGATGTGATCTGAGCTTTGATCTTTGAAGACCAGACCTGACCTTATATAAGCCACCATCTCTGTACGCAGAGCCATGATGAGCTGTGATCTTCCTCTCTGTGTCAGTTAACATAATACAAACTGCACACAGTCATGCACAATATTAATAAAAATACTCTTTTATGATACAAAAGACATCAGTGAGTTATGTGTGCAAGCCTACGTGATTATAAGTGTCTTAAAACAATTTCTCTGTTCTAAAACTCAGCAGTCTTGATAAATAGATGGGTAGTTAGATTATCAATGCTGTATAATATAAAATCTTACTTTCTTTTTTATTTTTAGCTTTGTTCCAATGCAAGTACGTAAAAGAAAGGGGAAGTCTTTTAGAAGCACACATGACACATGATTTTTTTTTCTGCATCTAGGAATTTATTCTGGAATGTATTTACCCTAGGCGAGCAAAAAAAATGTTTAAGCACGTTTTGGAGATTTTATTTGGTGTTTCCATCCTGCATTTATTTAAATGCAATATCCCTAAATTCATGATGAAAACCTCTGTTGGTGTTTTTGTTTCTTTTAAGAAACATTTTTTATGACACTTAATAAAATCTAAAAATGATAACAATAGGCTATAAAAAGTACAAAAGTGTTAGTTAGGAAATGAAATCAAAGCGCAGTCACATTTAGTGACATTTTGTTAAAATACTAAAGAAAAAAGCTCATCAAACAAATGTCACTTTTAAACCAGTTAGCTTTTTGTAAGTGAATGCGCCAAAATTCCACATGGATTCTTCATTTTGCCAAACAACAGTAAATTGTAATTAATTACTATTTCCTCTGTGGAACATAAAAGATATTAACTATAAACATAAATTCAGTTTTGTCCAGTACAATGGAAGCCAGAAGTTGCCTCTTCTATTGTGTTTCTCACAAAACAGCAACCATCCCTTTAAAAAAACATTATTGAAATATAATAACCAAAAATAACCTTTGATGTTGGAATTCAACCCTTATTCTCCTCGTCCTTGCTCCGTGTGTGTATGTGTGCCCGCGAGAAAGAGATTGCCGGATATCTTGTGTTTTATGCATATGCTGTGTGAGCGAGATAGCTGGAGTGCACTGTATCTAGTTTTATCGGTATGATGGTGGAGAGCTTTCAGCCTCATCTTGGGAGTGTTTTCAGCGACTGTAGATGATCCATCTCTGGGGTGTGCTGATCTGCGCATCGATCAACACTGAGCCGTGTTTATGTCACTCAAAAGCCGCATGGGTATGAAGAGTTCTGCCACAGCACAGCAGAATCCGAGTCCTCACTTATCCTCTCACTATAGCATCAATGCTCAGATTAACACCGCACGTGTGCGCGAGCGAGTGAAGGAAGTGTTAGTAGCTGGATTGGAAGCTGACGCACACACTCTCATACGTTCACGTTTGCACACACAAAGCACTGCACATTATAGAAGCGGCAATGTTCTCTCTTTCATCATTAGCCCAGCGTGCCGCAGGGTGCACCAGCGCATCGACTTGATCTCTCAATAAAAAATATAAAATAAAAAATAATACTAGAACAGGGGAAAGACAGAGAGAGAGATAGAGAGCACCTTTTCATCTTTTCATCCACAAAGCAAATCCTGTCAGATCTCCTTTTTTTCCCGTACACATTACTGCGCTGGGACCGAACGACAAATTACCCAGAATCCACGGGGGCATACTCCAACTTCACATGACATATCGCTCCTCTCTCATCATTATTGACATTAGTGTTAATATCAATTTGTCTTGCAGGACTTCGCTGCTGCTTTTATGGATAAAACCGTTGCGAGCGAATGCTGCATACGGCGCTGAGGCGATTAAAGATGCTTGTTTTTGCCGGTTATTTTTGTCTGTTCAAAGGCCTTTGGATTCTCTGCTGCTGTTTGTGCTGTTCGCTACGCACCTGAAACAAGCTTCGAGTTCTCGAATATTAAAATCACTTTAAAGTAAATAAAAAAAGAAAAGTTAATAATAATAACAGACGCATATTTTTAATTTAGACAAGATAATATGAGACGCCACAGTTGAATACCTTTCTGCGGGAAAGCAGAAGCAATCCACTGGTGCCTTTTAGTTTCCAGAAGCAATGTTTCTGAAATGTAATTTGTGTCTAATTTCATTTGAAAGTTAGAAAGCAAGACCAGACACAAGCACATTTGGATGTTTTCATTTTGTTGTAATAGATTCATATAATTGGTCAGACTCTGGTCGGCAAGAGAGAGCGAGAGAGAGAGAGAGAGAAAAAAAAAAAGAAAGCTGGGGATTGTATAGATGCAGAATTTTTCCTCTTCATTAGCGCAATGTCAGGACTAATAAGCTGATGGCTTGTGGCCAGTATGAACTCTGTCCGCTTTGTACAGTAGAGAGAGAGAGAAAAAGATGCACTTTGATGTTCTAATCCTTTGAATCTACCTTTATCTTTCTGTAAACAAATATTTCATAAGTGTATATCATAAGCCGCTTACAAAGCTCTCAAAGCTACTAATGTGGTGTGGTTGAACTATTGGTGTCAGAAAATAATTAAACAAAAGCAACAACAACAAAAAAGCTGCATAATTTGTGATGCGTTTTATGCTTTCTGACCACATAGCTGCCAGTTACATTCCCTTTGAGAAATTAATCTTTGTTGTTTGGAAGAGATATTTATTTAGATCAGTGTAACCGTGATGGATGTGAATTTCCAAATGTTACGACGCATTAGAGCAGCTTGTGGTTTAGACGGCTGAAGCGGATGGATCTTTATTCTTTTGACCTTCATTTATCTGGATTCTTGAGGGGTATTGCATTCTGCAACTCGTTATACCTGAGTAGCTAATTGAGTGATTAAGCTAATTAGAGTGATTAGTTGGCCAGACAGTGCACTCAACTGGGATGGCCGAATTTCATCGGCGTCTGAATGAGAGTTCCTAACAAATCCACCCTGTAGTTAAAATCAACGAGCTGGAAATAAAGCAAGCTGCTGATTTTGCTACAGTATGTGTGTTTGGCTTCTTGATGGGTGTCTAACTGCTTGTTTGCTTATCCGTGAATAAATAGTTTACCAAAAAATACAAATTGGCCGAAAATGTACTCAACCTCAAGCCAAGATGTA
This sequence comes from Enteromius unitaeniatus, assembly GCA_032359435.1. Classification (NCBI taxonomy): domain Eukaryota; kingdom Metazoa; phylum Chordata; class Actinopteri; order Cypriniformes; family Cyprinidae; genus Enteromius; species Enteromius unitaeniatus. The sequence goes on along the minus strand of JAUMHI010000058.1, from coordinate 6,624,240 downwards.
GGGTTTGTTTCTTCAGTAGAGCAAATTTGAAGAAATGTGTAGCATTGTAAAATAGTTGATCTTACTCAAAAAAAACATGCAAACCGATTGCCTTGGAAAAACCAAGTAAAGTCAAATAAGAATTGTAATTTGTACTTACATATGTTTATTTAGTGTTTTAAACTTACACGCAAGTTCTGCTAACTCATGTAACAGTTCCTGCAACTTGGAATTTCTTAGTTGTATTTACTTAAACATCAGTCTAATTTACTCTCTAAAAGCATGCAATACAATTACCTTTAAAAAAGCAAGTAAGCCTTACTCAGGTAAATTGAGTGATCTAAACATCCATTACAAATGAATGACAACAATGTTCTTTATAACACACACATACAATTTCAAACTAATTTAAGGTAGTGACAGTTCAAAGTTAAAGTTAATGATATTCAATACAATTTTAACTCGTATTACAGACATTTTAAAACAAAGCAAAAACAGAGATTTGGGAAATACTTGAGCCGCTGCTGTGACAAACCGTTCTCACTGCTTAACCATTTTATTCCCGCCCAAGCTCATACGGATGTGTTTTAATTTTTTCACTGTTGGACTGTTAACAGTATGTGCTGCTGTGATCACAAATGTGTTGCTTTGCAAGACTAAGTTTGTTGCTTTGCAAGACAAACTTTTTTTAGCTTTACCTTGTTTGCTTTACTCAAATCGCATGCTTGTCCAGAGAAACTGTTGGTTAGGCAAAAAACAAGTGACCAATCCTGAGCAGCGACATCACTCCAGACGTTCTACAGCACAGTTCAGTGTGTTTAAGAATTCCAGACCAAGACTGGTTTGTAATCTGTATAACTAAAATATAACTAAATATAACTAAAACTGCTCCCTACATAGAACAGTTTGCCCCAACTAGTTATAAAATCAACATGAATCTTAATGCAAACATCTCACATATATGTATTTGTTTAAGATGTAACAAGGGCAGATGCCACCTTTTTCACGGCTGTATGAGGGACATGTGTGAATCGTGCAGAGCCGATGAGGTTTTTTTTGGAAAAAGGGGGGGGTTACATTGGAGTCTCAGATTCTAATTTCATCATAGGAAATTCTGTATTAAAATTACTAATTTTTAAAATTACTTTATAGTAATTGCAGTCCATGAAACATAGGAAACTTATATGAAAAGAAAACAGTAAGTCAGAAAGCTGCGCACGTCAGCCAATTGGCTGCCACTATTATCGGCTGCTCTTCACTGCATTACATGGATTTCTATGGCGGCAGATCTATGCCATAACTCATTTCAAACTCTCGCGCGCGCTTGACATGTCATCTGCGTGCATTACAAGCACTCGCGGGCACATGAAATGTCATCTGCGTGCAATTTAAACGACCAAACTAAACATGCCGTCGCTTGTCATTAAACTGATAGTTTATTATAATAATATTATAATTATAATATTATAATATAGTTAATTATAATCGTGTCATTACTTAATCGCTTACATGTTGTCCCAAACCTGTATTAATTTCTTTCTTGTGCTAAACACAAAATAAGATATTTTGAGTAACCAAACAATAGCTGGTCCTCATTGAATTTAATACAATGTTCAACAGAAAAAAGAAACTCATTCAGATAAAAACGAGCTGAGAGAGAGTAAATGATGGATGTAGAAAAACAAAGATAAAATGACGACTTTTATCTTTGCTAATTTTAGCCTAAATATCTGCCCTTCTTAATTTCATACATCTTTATTTTATTATATGCATGCTCTGTTGAAACACTGCCAGAGTGCTATACACACACAGAGAGTGGCTACAGTACCATCATATCTACCCAAAGTGAGCTAGACGCAAGGCCCTGGAGGCATTGGTGATAGCAAGGAAGAAGAAGAAACTGTAGAAAGCTGGAAGAAGTGCACTGTACTGAAGGGACTGGCACAATAGTCTAATAAGTTCTATTTTGGAATAAATGTATGTTAAATTTTCCAGCATTGTCTCAGTGTTCTTTACTTTAAAGAACTTCCAAGGAACTGGGACTGTGTATTTTCATATAAAGAACTGTGTGTGTGTATAGGGTGAGCTCTGGATGGCAGAGGTTGGTGGCAATGCAATTATATGATATTTGCTGCGGGGGCACGGGCTTCGATAATCTCACTCCTTTTTGACCATACCTCTGTTTGCATCCCTGATGTTACAGGCTGTCCACTGTAGGTGGTAGGTCATTTAGTGTAAATGCTTTTAAAATGTTGCATTCGCTACACCTTGCACTTCATACTTTATCATCTTTTATCTACCTTCAAGAAAAAATTCTTTTCAATTTGTATTTTTGATATTGGGGCTGTTGTTGTTGTGTTTGTATTGTCTACTTTGGGGGTGGAGCAATGGAAAAGCACATAATTAATAAAACTTCTTAAACCAGGCCTGTCCTGCGGAGTTTACCTCCAACGTGCCTCAACACACACAGAGAAGCTTCTAGTATACCTAGTAAGAGCTTGTTTAACTGCTTCAGGTGTGTTTAATAAGGGTTGGAGCTAAACTGTCTTAAACTAACTGAGACTTGATATATAACTTGTATATCGTTGCTCTTTTAGCTCTTTTTCATTGCTTTTTAATTGTCCTCATTTGTAAGTTGCTTTGTATAAAAGCATCTGCTAAATGACTAAATGTTAAACAGGGCAGGCACTGACACCTGATAGTCATCCCATTAATTAAAAACACCCCACAGACACTCCTTCACCTTCAAATTAACTGCTAATTCTAGAGATTCACATATTTTTGCTGCTCACATGTAATATAATCACACGTTCATCAATGTATATTTGGCCAAAAAACAGTAATATTGGGGAAAAAAAATAAAACTGTTCTCTAATTTTAAAATGTTGTTTATTCTTGCTGCAGTAAAGCTGAATTTTCATCACCTCTTTTTTTAGTCTTTGGTATTACATGAGCTTTCAGAATCGTTTTAAATAGAACATTCAGAAGAGAGTTTTTGAAATATTTTTCTTGTCTTTACTGTGACCTTGGTTCAGACTTTTTGAATGGTGTGCATGTTTATATGTTTGTAAAGTTTTACCTAGTGTTTTTTCTCTGTTCTGCAGGTCAAGGAATTACTGACATCGTTTGGCCCTCTTAAGGCCTTTAATTTGGTGAAAGACAGCGCAACGGGCCTCTCTAAGGGCTATGCCTTCTGTGAATATGTTGACGTCAATATTAGTGACCAGGTGATGGCAACACACATCAGTACAGCCTGTAAAACATTCAGCAACCTCTGCATGCACCGCTGCCTACATTGTTTTATATTTATCACATATACTGTTATTGGCTTTATCCATAAATCTATGAGAAACAAATATTTAGCCATGGCATGAGTTAGAGGCAGTGTCAGAGGTGCTGGTTGACACCCATGCTAACCTATGTTAACCTCTCACAGGCCATCGCGGGACTAAATGGGATGCAGCTGGGTGACAAGAAACTCTTGGTTCAGAGAGCAAGTGTCGGCTCCAAGAACACCACACTGGTAAGGGAAAAGTGTGAATAGTGTATACTATAGTTTATTTAAAGTAGGCCATGTAGACCTTATCTCCTGTTTCTCATCCTCTTCCCCTCTTTCTTTTCTCTGAAGACGGGTATAAACCAGACACCAGTTACCCTTCAAGTTCCAGGTCTTGTGAACAGCTCGGTGACTCAAATGGGCGGCATTCCCACAGAAGTATTGTGTCTGATGAACATGGTGGCTCCAGAGGAGCTACTGGATGATGACGAGTATGAGGAGATCGTGGAAGACGTCAGAGACGAGTGCTCCAAATACGGCCAGGTCAAAAGCATCGAGATCCCACGTCCCGTCGATGGAGTGGAAGTTCCCGGCACTGGAAAGGTTTGATAACCGCTTGTACATTGCCACATTTTAACGTGACCTTTTGAAGCAGTTATTTATGGTCTTTTTTTTCTTTGTCTTAGATCTTCGTGGAGTTCATGTCAGTGTTTGACTCCCAGAAAGCAATGCAAGGCTTAACAGGAAGGAAATTCGCCAACAGAGTGGTGGTGACTAAATACTGCGACCCTGATGCCTACCACCGCCGTGATTTCTGGTAGAGACAGGACAGAATCCAGAGAGAGACTCGGAGAGACGCAGATGGTGTGATTTCAATCTCTCGGAAGCCCCTTGTTTTGTAGATTTATGAGGTCTGAGAGAGTGTGAGCTTTTTAAAATCTGGCAGACTAAGCATGACTTGTGATTGGTCAGAATGTAGCGAACCAATCATTTGTCATGTTATATTTTTGTTTTGTTTTTTTTGATGATGATGATGACAACGACAACATTGAAGTATGTGCAAAGCTTTAAGACGGGGAAAATGGACCATACCATGTCAGTACCTACAGACAAGGATTCTGTCAGACATGCCACTAAACTTCCAGCTTAATTTTGGCTCATAGTGATTTTACATGTCACTTTTTCTCAATGTTAAATTCCTGCTCTATCTTCTGTACAGCTCACACACTGGTCAGATAGGAGTGAGAGGAGGATGTAAAGGAGCAAGTGAGGAAAGAGATGTAGTTTGACAACTACAAAAATGAATGTTACACTCAAACAAGAAGGTGAGACGGGGTATTTCAGGAGAGAAGTCTTTGTTATTTGGATGTGGTTTTTATTTAGGCTGTGAATGAGGTTTCCTGTGTAAAAGTGTGGAGGTTAAAAGCCAGAGGAGTTTCCAAGTCATCTTTTGACAACATGTATGAGGTAAAGCTGCTACAGGCATCTATCTTGTAGAGGGTGAATATTACCAATTACATCTATACTGTCCTCTATTTCTCCCTTCCTCCTCTCTCTTTTTCATGCTATCTCTCCCTCCTTTTATAATAGTTGTACTGTTTTTCGTGAACCCTATTTTCCTGGCCCAATCTAACCAAATTTATACACAGTGAAAAAGATACTTGTCTCTTTTGTTTTGTTTTTTTCTTCTGTTTTTCTTTTTATACATTCTGTATCTAACTGTCCACTGCTGTTTTTTAAAACTGTAATAAGCTGAGTTGATTTAATACAATGCGTTTATGTATGAAGACCAGAGAACGTTCTGGTGAAATAAACTCAATGCGTTTGAATTGACTTGCTACACACTGCATCTGTATTCTGCCAGCAGGTAGTGCTAACAGGCACTGCGCACTTCAAGTAGTGTAGTATCAATGCGGTGTCTGAGTATTATGAGCAATGGGTCTGTCCTTAGTCAGTCTGTTTTTAGACTTGGGGATTGAGGTTAGGTTGGTGTGTGTTTTTGGGTTTGTCAAAGAAAAGAAACGACAAAAATATCAGAAATATGTTTAGTGCTGATATTATTCATGTGTTTCTATAAGATGACTGGAAATTATGAAATGCAGAGTATTTGAGATTTCTAGGAGTTTAATGTGCTTCACAAAACCAGTAGATTAAATTGAATAAAGTCCTCTGCAAAGACTCAGAAAAGTTGTTTATCGGGTGGTTAATTTGAACAAAATATAATAAAACTGCATTTAGCCGTTCAGTCCATAAATATACATTTGTGTTTTATCGTGAAGAAAACAAATTCGACTGGTTAGATAAAAATTGTCTCTGTCTTCTGACAACTACAGACTATCTGATGCATGTTATGCAAAAAATGTCTGAAATTTAAAACCGACCAGTAAATTTTATCGACAAGCAGAGCTTAACAGGTTTTTTTAACTTCAGTTCACAATTTTTATGTGCCCTGCTGCAAAAGAATGATCAGTTTTAATCTTTAGCATTAGATGCAAGGTTTCTAATACTATTTTAGTTCATTTTCAGCTGGAAATGAATTGGCTACAGTGTAAATCAATAAATGAAACCCTTTTGCTGGAAAGTAAAGGCATATTGTGACAAACATGCATACTAAAGCAAAATTTGGCACCGTCTCGCCTATGTTAGCCGGCTTGGTAACATTATCATTGTGACGTTCATGGTGCCAAGTCTTTGAAAGATGTTAATGCATTAAGCTTGTAAAGGAATGGTATGCTTTTTTATTTATTTATTTATTTATTTTTATTTATTTTATATATCATACACACACACATACATGGATAGATAGATTTGACTATATTATTATTATTATTTTTCTTCTTGTTTGAGTTTGTTAAAGTTCAATGAAATAATTTTTATAGCTTTGGAGAGCTAGAAATTCGGATTATAAAGATATATTTTTTAGAAAACATGTTTTAGATGTTTTCTACTGATTTATGAAGTAACCGTGAATGAACATCTTGTTAATTGGTTAATTAGTGAGCATCTTTCTGGCTTAATTATTTTTAACCCATTGATAATGCACTATATTATATTTTACTGCCAGCTCTTTTTTTCCACACAACCCTCTTTTGATTCAATGCCATCTCTAACTTTCTAAGCTGCTCAATCAGCTTCTTTCTCTCGCCTTATAAACAGTCCTCACTCTCTTTTCTGTCTTTGCAACTGTAACTCCCACGCTCTTAATGTCATTAACAGGTGCTTGTCTAAAATAGCAGCCTTGCCCATACACACACACACAAACATCCGTGGATCAGCTGACATACACTCGATTTACTTTCCCACAGACATACAAAACTCGTGCTGACGTACACTGGAAAATGTAAAATCTGTCCATGTGCAGATAAATACTTTTGCCTGAACCTTCTGCTTGGTGATTAAGCTGTCATACATAGTCTCTACAACCAGTCCCAGTTTTCTCTACCCTCCTTTTTTTTTCGGTCCCTCTCTCTTTTTCTCTCTCACTCTCTTTACGTCCCTCCTCCTTCTCCTCTCAGCTGAGTTTCATGTATCTAGTCATCAGATCTGCACACACACAGAACAGGTCAGGATTTGATTGCTCTCACTGTTGCTAAAGCTTGATGGCTTTTCAATGCACTTGCTGCACACATGTATACTGTCATAGTTTAATAAAAATATGTGACACAAGCCTTAAATTTCATTTAATAGTTTTGTGCAGCTTATTAAAATATGGGTGCATGTGGATGTATTGATAGAAGTGCAAACAAATTATTAGCAGACTGCTGTGGTTGTAATTAATTTTGTATATTAACCCAATTTTAAAAAATGCATTCATAATTCAGTATTTATACATGTTAGATGTGTGACTTGATGTGTCAAGATTTTGCGTTTGCTGCTTTTTTTTGCTATTTGATAGTCTACAAACATTTAGGAACTTATGTGGGTGTAATTTATTTTGCTGAGAAATGTTTATACGTTGTTTCTGTATACTACATAGTGGACCTAATGTGCAAGCGTGGGGTTGCTTTAAATTGATAATTGCTTTCTTCCATTCTGACTGCCAAAAGAGATGTGAGCCGCTTCGCTATGGGGGCAAATGTTTTGCTTTTGAGGCAACTACTTACAAATTATACTAGATATTGTAGAAGCGTAATGATTTTGAAGAAAGTTTGGACAGAGATGTGGTAATATAAAGAGCTGTGATGAGATCTTGTTGGGTTAATTATAGCCTGTGTGTTACGTTTCCAGGTCGTGTTTAGTGTGTTATATTTCAAATGACTGTAACTTGCACAACATATGGCCCCAAAAAACCTTCTCTGAACATTATCTGTATTTTTAACTGTGCATTGACTTCAGTTTGAATATATGGAACTGAGATGCTTTTTCTCACAATATTTTAGTTTTAAGCATTAAGCATGCCTTATTTTATTTCATGTATCTTTTTTTTTTTTTTTTTTTTTTTTTTTTAAGAAAAAGATATTTTTAAAATAAGGCTTGTACTCTCCGACACTTTATATATGTTACCATGCATACAGTAAACACGTAATATTGTGAAAGAATACACTTAAAATAAATCTCCTATTTCTATTAGATTTTTCCTGTAAAGAGTAATTTCTTATTATTTTTGTGGCAACGTAAAAGTTTTGAATAATTTAATGCATCTCTGCTGAGAAAAAAAAACTTACAGACCTCAAACTTCTGAATGTTACTGTATACTTTAAAAACCTAAGATATATAAAATAGTGCCCTAAATGTTCATAAAATATAATTACATTTTAATTTAATATTAATAACAATAATCATTTGTTTGTACTATATTTTACTAAACAAATATAGAGATCATTCAAAAGTGTATGCATGGCATGTTGGTGAGTGTATCATGCAATAATTTTGGCTATGGGCCACATGCTTGTTTCTAGCCTTGTGTTGTTCTTATTGCTCCTGTGAGGGTGATTGGCCTCAATGAGCCTTGTCTTGTAGTACTCCCTCCGTGTACAGATACAGTGATAATGACTTGAGACCCTCTGTCGGTTTGCCTGTCACACATGAATTAACACCTACTGCTCCACCTGGCTCTTCTTTTCGTCCTCCATTCTCAACAACCTTGCGTTTCATCTCTCAGTCCCTTCAGTCCACGTTAAACTCTTCCTGCTCTCGCATCTTTTTTTAGAGTAGAGAACGCAGCACACCTTGAAACTCTCTGTCCATAGATCTAATAGTTCTCTGTAAATGTAATGCTCGGGTATTTATGAGGCCTTAAAATGGCACGGATCAAACAGGCTGGGCTAAAGTGGGCCGAGTTATGCGGGTATGTGTTGATATCTTGGAGTCGCATCTGGCATAGCTAATTCTTAGACAATGTGACCTAATCGTGACCTGTATTAACCTTCTCTGTAAGCTTACTGCCTGTTTGTTTGCTTAACAGAGGACAGAGGTATAATACTGTTTTTGAATTATTAAAAGAGATCACCCCAAAATGATAAATGTTAAAACCTGTATGAATTCATTCTTCTTCCAAAAAAATATATTATGGCAGTTAAAATAAAAGTGGCAGTTTTTTTATTAATTCATGATAACTAATGTATTGCCTGATGCTAACATCTTCCTCCTTATTGTTGTGTTGTAATTAAATCCAAACATTAGAGCTGAATTAAAATGACAGTAATTAAAGAAGCCGGAAGCATCTTGAATTGCTTCTCTTTTTAAAATTTTTTAAATAAATATTTAGTAACTAAAGGAGAAATCAATTGTAGATTTCTGCAAATTTTATCCTTCATGCCTTCTATGTATGTGTTTTGAATTCTAGTGTTTTTTCTTTTTTTTTTTTTTCTGCAGGTTCATCAAAAAGAGGAATGCGTTGTCTTTTCACGGCTCTTTAAGGCCTCAATCCAGTGTCTCTCATCAAGCCTTCTTTTCATCTACCCATTATTCCTGTCTAGTTTCTTATCAAACCTTTTCTCGTTTGTAGACGTCAGTTAATTCCCACTCTGCGCTCTTCAGAAATGACCCCCTGTCACTTGAATTTCTTGCACGCTGGATTCCTTTTAAATCACAGCACATTGTAATTCACTATCATTTCCTGTTCCTTTTTAAGCTTTCTATTAATACACTTCTCTGCGTTCTCATTATCTGTCCTTCCGCCTCCAAATTCCAGACTAATCTCTCTAGTATCCTTTTTTTTGTTGCTTTAGTTATTTGTTTGCTCCCTTTCTTGACTGCCTCTGGGAGTTCCCCCCCTCATCTCCAAGTTTTGTGACTGCCATGTGGTCCAACTTCTTTTTGCAGCAGGATGATGACGGGAGAGTGGGTACGGCAGCTTTGGGTGGAGTTGGCAGTAAGAGCAGGGGCTCAGGTAAACGGTCGAGGCCCCCTCGAATGAGTGACAGCCAGGAAGGCAAGATCAAGCTGGCATTTTTCGTCGCTCTCATAGGCGTGACTCTTACGGTGCTTGGCATGGGCACAGAGTTCTGGGTGGAGCTATCCCAGCCAAAACACTTCAGGAACAACCAGACGTGTGAGATGGCACATTACGGCCTTTGGAAATCATGCGTTCGCACGCTATGGGTGTCAGATATTGACCCAGAGAGAGCGAGCTGTGGACCTGCAGACTTGCCTGGAGGTGAGAGTACACACACACACACTGTCTATATTCACAACAGAATACTTCTCTTTCTGCAGTATTTACTAGCAATCCAGTGTGCTCCTCGAAGTGTGTGATGTGAATTTTAGCATCTGTGTCTACACACACTATTCAAATATATAGTCTCTTTTGCTCATCAAAGCAAAGACACAGTAAAACCATGTAACCGTTTTCTGTTTACCTAGTCTTTAATGTTTAATTAGAAATCATTCTAATCTGCCGATTTAGTTCTTTCACTTATTATCAGTTAGGCTATTACTTAATGCAAGAATAAATAAACAGCACAACATTGTTAATAATTATATAAATATTTGTTGAGCATCAGTATATTGCAATGACTTCCGAAGGATTGTGTGACACAGTAGTAATGACTACTGAAAACTCAGCTTTGCTTCACAGGCATAAATGAAATATACATTTGGAAAACATAAATTTTAAGTTTTATTTTGATAATGATTTATTAAATATGAACGTTTTTACTATTTCTAAGTTTCTTGCCCCCAAAAATTTATTTTTGGTGGAATTTGTGCATTTGTAACCCTGGAACACAAAACTGGTCTTATGTTGCACAGGTATGTAGCAATAGCCAGCAAATACATTGTATGGGTCAAAATATAGACACTTCTTTTTATTAGGATATAAGTAAAAATCATGTTCCATGAAGATATTTTGTAAATTTCCTCTTCTAAATATAGCAAAACTTAATTTTTGATTCATAATATGCATTGCAGGGAACTTCATTTGGACAACTTTACAGGCGAATAATCTAATATCTACTATACTATTATTAATTATTCATATAAAATATTTGATTTAAAATGCAAAAACCTTCCATTTCCAAGATATGATAATAGTACACTACTTGATTAATTAAACATGCAGCATAATGAGATCACGGGCAATAATGTAAAAGAATTCTGTTAAAAGCATTTCTTGTTGCATAATGCATAGTTTGACATACTATGTAAAACATTTGCAGAGTACTACGCAGTAGGCAGTATATACACCAGACACCAGAAAGTCCCCATATTACACACCCTGCCGGAGCGTTGTTTGTTTGGTTCCTGGGGTTACCACAGGCTGTAATCATGAGACAAAAAATACAAAATAATAAGGAATAATAAAAAAAGGATAAGATTACCACAAAATTATTTCGATTTCTTTTTACATGCTTTTAACCATTTAATTTATTACTTGTATTGTTGGAAATGTGAGAACATTACACGGCATGGTATAGCCAGGGATACGTATATGTATCTAGGTTAGCAGGTGGAGCAGATCTCGCATATTTAATTTTAAAGAGACAGAGCAACATTCAGCTCCTATACTGTCAAACCGTGATGTTATTAACGGCTTGACTTTTTGAGACACTGGGATAGCTGCTTAGTTTACAGTGTTCTGGTTTGTGATATTCATCTTACCTCTCATATAACAACACGCATGAAGAGAGAGCCTGGGAGTTTGGTTTGTAAGGCCCAGAGGACTGTGATGATGTCTCTTGTAACAGTGCCACTGGTCTGACTGCCAGCTCTGTTAAGGAACAGCTCCACTCTCTACTTGAACCTGTCATAACAGATCATTACATGACGACCCTTTAGCTGAGACTGCAGAACAGCAACTTTTGGAACAATTTTTTCCCTGCAAAGTAGGCAGGATTTAACCAATACAGTTTAGTTTCTGCATTGATTAATATATTACATACTGATAATAATAACAACAAACATTTCTTAAAGGTTTTATGCTGGAACCCTGTCTTTATATAGAGATTCTTTCATGATGCATTTTTAAGGGCTCTGTTGAATATTACATTACTAGCTTTATGCTAATTATATCTAGTGCAGTTCAAAGCAGTGACTTTATTTGATTGTGTTTGTACAAATAAATGTATTTAAATTAGGCTGTACAATTAATATATAGTTATTGATTGTACATTGGTATTTTTAATCTATATTCATTTGTCTTATAAAACAGTGCATATATAGACATAGATATATAAACCCATAAATAATAGTGCATGTAACATTTTTCATACCATATTGAAAAGGGACTTTTAACTTTTAACATTAAGTGTTTTAAAATGCGACTGTATAGTGAAATATGCTCAGGAAAAAAAACATGGTTAAAAACATGACTGTGATTTCATGTGTCCTTAAAAATAAGCATTAATGGGCAATGCAGGAATGTGACCCTGAATCAACTTTGAACAAATTGACAAAATATGGATTGCTGTGGACTGCAGGTCAGTGATTAGTTAATGTTAACTGATGTGAAAATAAAATACAATATATTGACGTCTAAAGACACTCTATGTATGTCGCTTACAATGATAGGCTTATATTATTTGTGCTAAATAAACAATGTTTGTGTCAGAATGTGTGTGTTTATATATATATATAGTATAATTAAGTATACAATTGATTTAACAAATATTAAAGATTATGAAACCATATAAAATCTTCAAAATGGAAAACAAAATTAACTTTTGTATGATTCAGGGTTTTTTTTTTTTTTAAATGTGTAGTGAACACAGATTGTTTTTTTTACTTAGGAGAAAGTTCTGTAAAAAAGACGTGTGTGTGTGGGTCACAGTAAAAGCAGATCACAGTCATATTGCGCATGGATAAACTGCAATCTGACTGCTGCCCGGTTTCAAGACTAAATATAGTGGACATGAGTGAAAAATCTGGAAATATAAGAAGACAGCAGACAAGCTGCAGAGGACAAGAGAGAGTGAATGTGGATTTGATGTTGTATATATTAACCTGAGTGTTCTCTCTTCCTTGTTCTGCTCTTCATCCTCTCTTTCCATCTGCCTCACTCTCATTCCCTCCCTCTCCATCTGCCTCGCTCTCTCTGTCTCTCTTGTTCTTTCAGTGCCATATGTGAGAGGGCTGCTCTGTGTCCTCGGCACATTAATACACAATGACCCTCACAGGGCTTACAGCAGATAGCTCAAGTGCCTTATTCTGTTTTTCTGAATTATCTTTATTCTTCACCTTCACTGTCTCATACATCTCTCACTGTCTCATTTTTCGCCCTCAGAATCAAACTGCACGTTCTTTAAATTGTACACTTCTGGAGAGAATGCTGTCATATTTAAGAAAACCACAGAAAAAAGTAAGTTCTTCCTGTATACTCTGCCCTCCTTTCTCTCTGCCGTCTTTGTGCTCTCTCGTCTGTTCGTTCTCTCTCCTTCCATGCTGTTTCTCTCATTGAAAATCAGTCATGTGTTTCTGTCTCCTCCCCCTCTCCGTGTCTCTCCATCTCTCCACATCTCATACTGTGTACATGCACAAGAATGCGTTATGAGCTCTCTAAGTGCATTGGCATAATTTTGGAATACCCCAACAAAATATATGCCCAGAAGTATATGGATGACATATTAAAATCTTAAAACCTTTTTTTGTTTTCACTATAAAGAAACTTTTGTGCAAAGGAAAGGTTCTTTGTGGAACCATCAATGCCAATAAAGGACATTTGATTTTTAGAATGTAAATTACCAAAAATAAACATTTCTGTCATCATTTACTCCCATGTTGTTTGAAACTTTTTTCCCCCCTGTGGCACCCAAAAAAAAAGAGACATTTACCAATCATCTTTTTTTTTTTTTTGTCCTCTGCATTCATATGCTAGCTTTGTGTTAAAGACAGACTGAAATGTAAGTATTTACTCACAAATGTCAACATTATCTCTGTATGAAACAGATCCAGATCAGTATGGTTCTTGACTAAATAATTCCTGCTGGTATTGTTAACTAGCTCAACACATTCAATAACCACTTTTACACTGCCGGGCCAGTTCACCCAGTGCTTTCAACAGGCTGGGCAGGGCTAATATCCTCCCCGGGTCCAAAAAGCTCCACCGTCATGCCAAAAGCTCTGCTGTGCTTCACTAAAACCTGTCCTTTACACTCACTGGAACAATGTCACGCAACCGTATCATTTCACCAGCTAAATGTACATGATAAGAGCAGATGTTCGTTAACATTTTTTATTGTTTACAAAGATTTAAATCTAAAAGCATCTATGCTTTAACCGGTTTTACAATAAGTGACACGTTTATTATAATCAACTAATTTGTCAGAATTGACAATTAGTCACAGAAATAAAGTGGCATTTAGCCTACTGTTATTTCACAAAAGAAAGAGGACACACATGCTATTCAGTCGCATCTGTTTCTGATTATTTGTAGTTGGATCACATTTAGAAATGATAATCATTTTTATATTTCATTTAAAAATATGACCTGAGCAGCAGAGGACCTCTCAAACAAAAACTTTGATTATGATTCTATGAGCTGCTATGATTATGAGATAAATATAAACATCAGATGCTCGGGTATAAAGAGTGTACAGGCAAAATAGGTTACTCAATATATACACGATTGCGATAGCCTAGTCTATAGGATTTGTCTGATTTCTTTAATGTGGTCATATTTAACATCTTTACTATGGTAAGGGCTAGTGTGGATAGTCTTTTGCATCACTTATAAATATGTATGATAATGTGTGATCGTAATCCAACCTTTTTATTAGCAAAAAATTGTATATAAACAAAAACTCCTTAATTCACCTATGTGAAATCTGTTGTGCTCTGACTTTGATATTTATATTTCTTAAAAAAGACTGTTAAAAATAAAAAGTCTGAAATATTATATAAATAATAACATGTTATATAAATAATACTATGACATACTCTTCAAACCCCCTGGTACTTTGTGATCCTTATTTGTCTATATTTTGGATTGTTATTATTTGTAAAGGAAAAGTTATAGCTGTTAATATAAAATACTCCACGGTGCTGATTCTCTCCAAATGCGAAGAAACTCTAAGATCTGACTCAAAAGAGCCATTAGTTGATGGATCAGGCGCTGCTACTTCTCTTCAAGCATGCCAGAGACCGACAACTGACGTCAATATTTTTAGTGAATAATGACCCAATTTTCAGCCTTTTGCTCACATTAAGCTCATGTTTTGGAATATAGCTCACATTTTGTTATAGCCAGTCAAGCTAATAGCGTTCCTCTACTGGTAGCCACATAAAAATTATGTACTTTGACCTCACTAATGCTCTTCGGTCTGAATGGGAGCAAATCCCTTCAGCCATGTTCCAAGTGGAAAGCCTTCCCAGAAGAGTGCAGACTGTTTGGGAGAGCCATTAATGCCAGTGGTTTTATAATTAAATGCTCAACAAACACAGCAGGGTTTAGTTGCCCACATATGTTTGCCTGTATAGTTTAACAACAGAAAGAACAAATATGACTCATTGATTGCTTTGTTTCTCTCTTAGGTTTGCATATAGCAGGTGCAATGTTGGCTTTGTTGAGTTTGTTTCTGATGATCATGGGCTCTGTGTGTATCACTATGTCTCTCAGTAAGAGTGTGCCCTTCTTCCTCAAGCCTGCTACCATCTGCTTCGTCTTCTCAGGTACCTCTTGAACACCTCATACCTGCATTCAGTGATTTTAAAAACACACCAGCACCATTGAGCACAGTTATAGATGATTGATTCATGCGTCATATGAGTCAATGTTCTGGGCTTAATGGGGGACCGGCAATGTTCAAGCGCACCATGTCCCATTCCTAAGATTCTGACTTTAACCCTGTTGATTGGTACAGTCCCATATATGGGATTTTTATTTATATGCCACCAAGAGTACAGTCCCTCATATGGAATTTAGAATTGTTGAATTCACATGCTTTAAATTTGAGTAACAGGACTCTTTGAACTGAAGAGCAAACCAACATATTTAAAGTGGTTTTCAAATGACAAAACACACTCGTTTACACATATTTGTGAATAAGAATATCACATTGTTCATAACATGGTAAGTAAGTTTGTGAATATTTTGAATAGAAAAGGAGAAAAATAAAAAGTGATCCAGTTAGAATATTTAAAACTCACATGTGAAAGGGTTAATCCAATCTCAGTGTCAGGCATCTCAACATATACATATGACTGTAGTTCAGTGTCACTTCACTAATCATGTTCAACCACTCATATTTAATGAGAGTTTGAGGCAAGAGAAAACATTGAAGAAATTGTCTGAAGTCATGGTGAAGTTGTTTGCATAGGGTTAGACAGTGGTGAGAAAGCCGCAGTTAAGAAAACATCTGATCATAGTGATATGTTAGTACCACCTTTGCAATTCAGCACTCCAGTCATGTCATATTTATAAATTAAGCCATTTATGCAATAGATTGTTTTTAAGTATGCCGTTTATATTATTAAACATGAAGGAACCGTGTCAGTTTTGCTTTTTGCAACTTTAGACATTAGTAAAAACAATGAAGAACTGTTACTACTAAAAATTAACCTCAATTAAGGGAACTTTTATTTAGTAATTTAAAAAGAATAAAAAAGCCTCACACTTTTGAGTTCACACATTTCACAAGTTCTGTGGCATAACATAGTAATGACGATACCCTGGGCAAGAAGCCAACACATATGATAGGAAATTTGTGCCTAACCTACTTAATTTAGACCAACTAAAATCAATATCTTATTAGTTTCTTACTTAAATTTATTAAGTTTCTTACACAGAAGTTTGACACATCAATATCTTATATTTTTCTTCTCCTGTGTAAATTTGTGGAAATGACATATACAACATACAGTGGGTACGGAAAGTATTCAGAACCCCTTAAATTTTTCACTCCTTGTTATGATGGTTGATGGTTCTACACCTTCATTTGAGTCCAGCTGTGTTTGATTATACTGATTGGACTTGATTAGGACTAGCCACACACCTGTCTGTATAAGACCTTACAGCTCACAATGCATGTCAGAGCAAATGAGAATCATGAGGTAAAAGGAACTGCCTGAAGAGCTCAGAGACAGAACTGTGGCACAGATCTGGCAAAGGTTACAAAAAAATTTCTGATGCACTTAAGGTTCCTAAGAGCACAGCAGCCTCCATAATCCTTAAATGGAAGATATTTGGGACGACCAGAACCCTTCCTAGAGTTGGCCATCAGGCCAAACTGAGCTATCGGGGGAGAAGGGCCTTGGTGAGAGAGGTAAAGAAGAACCCAAAAGTCACTGTGGCTGATATTTTTTTGTTTTTAGGTTGTGTAACCAAAATCCAACGTTAAGTCAACGTCAAATTGACGTCAAATACTGAGGTCAACCCGATTTTCATTTACAACCAAAATGCAACATATGTCCGATGTCATGTCCAACTTCAATCTGACGTTATATAGATGTCCGGTGCTTTGTGGGATTTTGTCTAATGAGACCGTTAACATTTGTTTATGTTTGGAGAAAACCAGGCACTGCTCATCACCTGTCCAATACAGTCCCAACAGTGAAGCATGGTGGTGGCAGCATCATACT
>JAUMHI010000058.1:6587219-6606931 GCA_032359435.1 Enteromius unitaeniatus | reverse complement strand
TGTGTGTGTGTATAGGGTGAGCTCTGGATGGCAGAGGTTGGTGGCAATGCAATTATATGATATTTGCTGCGGGGGCAAAGGCTTCGATAATCTCACTCCTTTTTGACCATACCTCTGTTTGCATCCCTGTTAGTAAAGCTTACTCAGTCATTTTACTCGCCAAAAATGACCTGAATCCTAGTAAGTATAACAAAAAGTATACTTAAAAGTAACTAAGTATATATAAGTAAGGTACACTATTGGTTTTACATGGAACCTGCTCACCAACGGATCCTCTGAAATGAATGGGTGCTGTCAGAATGAGAGTTCAAACAGCTGATCAAAACATCACAATAATCTACATAACTGGTCTATCAGTTATTGTCTTATGAAAGGGAAAGCTGCATGTCTGTAAGAAACAAATCCCTCATTTTAAGCTCTACATTATGTGTATTTCCTTTTTCCGGTTTTTATACTGGAGAAAGCAATATTATAGCTAGAGGACTCTTATTTTAAAAACATTCTAAATGTGAATTTATTACAAACATGCCGTGTTTTGCTTCACATAATTGGATTATTGTTGTTTTTATCAGCTGTTTGGACTTATTCTGATGGCACTCATTCACTGCAGAGGATCAATTGGTGAGAAACATCTACACATCTACTGTATAAAGCATATTTGAAATAACCTTGTGGTCTTTAATTGCAATAGATAGAAGCCAATCATCTGAGACGTAAATGCCATGTGACCATTCAGCCGGATAAAAAAAATGATGTAATCACGATACTGATTGACTGATGCCACAGTCTCAAGCTATTTACTAATGACTGTCCCGTCGGTACATGAGCTAGGACGCCAAATGCAGCAGACAGGGATAAATATAAGCCCATTTCATGCTTTTAAGATCATTTCAAAGAAAACGGGCACTGACAAAATCTACTATAATATAATACGCTGCAATTTTTTAACGTCAATAAGAAGAGATGTTTTTTGGCAGGAGAATGGAGTAGTTATAACATCTACCCGCAGGTCTAATTGGACCATGCCATGCCGCAAATGTCTGACCCCTCTGAAATATAAAATATATATATATATATAAATATAATGGACATTTGAGATTGTGAAATTAAATGTACAGTTTTTAATTAGATAGTCTTTATTAATATTAATATATTTAACTGTATGCTATAGGCTGATTATTCTCATAGATTTCTACAAAAGTGCTTCAGCCAGGATAAAGAATATGAAAAGTGCTCAGAGTTGCTCCAGAAAGCAGAAAAAAAGTGAGCAACAACAAAAACCTAACAACAACAGATCATGTTTCAGGCGATTTCAATTCTTATTTTTCTTACTAAGAAAGTGGTTGTTTAGAATGATTCACAAACACAGAAAATGCACAAACACAAGAGCCATGAACCAATCACAGCCAAACATAATGTCCAATCACATCGCAATCAAAGCATTGCCTCCTTGCCTCCAATTCAGTCTCAATTACCCCCCACAGAAATCACTTTTTGCTTTAGGGGGTCTGTTAAAACTCAATGGGCTCAGTGGAGTCAAGAGAGATGTACACTTCCTCTGTAACTTTACCTACTGGTTAGTATATGTAGGTAAATCAAACGTCATTTATATATAAAAGTGCTAAAGGTGTAGCAACAAAAATACCAATTATAAAAACTGAAAGGATGGAAAATGGTGTAAAACTGCATAATGACTGCTTTTGGTGTAAGAAACTTTGACTAGTGGAACTAATGGAAGAAAAATAAATCAAATACTACAATAATCTAAAATATGGCCCATTTAATCTGTTTCCAAAAAAAAGCGTACAGGTGCACGCATCAAATCAAGTGTATAAATGTACTTCTGCGATTTGAATCTGCACATTCATGGAAACCTTTCAGATGAGAATCACTGCAGAAAGCCTGCTAAAGCTTTAAGGAAAATCCTGTAAAAAGGAAGCTATTAATATCCTCCTGCCATTCCTCAGACTCATTTAGACAGCCTCATCATCCTCGTATCTGTCAAAAGTCACACAGGAGGTGTCAGTGACTCACTGATGATTTAATGAATGCAGTGCTTTTCTCAGAAAATAGGCTGCCATGTTTCAGGTTAGTTTAATACTGCTTTTGTGCCTAAAGTAAAAGTGCCTGTGTTATCAATGCTCTCTGGATTTAAACTGACTCAAACTTTATCAGCAAACGAAAGAAAGAAATTAGCTCCGAAATGCAGGGGCTTATAGGAGTATTATGCAGTCAGAATTAAAAAGACTCAGTCAGCAAAAAAAATATTGGCAAATAAAAATTTGAGGGTTATTTTATAATGACCCACACCGAGGAATTAAGCGGGTTTTGTGTGTTTTCCTGTGATAGCATCTCTAACACATATCTGTGCAATTTTTATATGTGTGTAACAGTCATTTTAACACAATTACGGCCCCCAAAGAGGTAATGAAGGATTTTTATGACTTTTCTAAAGGTGTTTGAGTTGTGGATGTCTCTAGCTCTGAACTACCTTTCCTCCGTCCCTAACAAGCCTCTAGATAGTCAGTGACTATTGCCTTTCTTCCGTTTTATCACAGCCCCTCTGCTTTTTAGCAACTAATCAGCAACAAAACAGTCTCTCTCTCTTGTTCTATGTGAGAGAGGTGTGTTCCCAGAGTACTGCAGGCGTGGTAGGGTGCTTTATGGCGGTAATGTATTTCCACTCAGCATTGCCATAGTTCATTTTTACGAGCAGGAGTGGGGCATTGTAAAGCAGGCAGAGATAGCGCTGTGAAATATTCCTCCCTGTGTTCACAGCATGACCGCTGCTCTTGTAATTTCAGCTGCCTTCTACCAAAATGAAACAACGCTCACACACACACTGAATAAGAGAAACCTGCTATTTGCAAACTAAATTTAGAAGTGATTAGTTGAATTATTCACTCAACCCATTTGTTTCGAAAACAATCATTTCGTCATTTAGTTCAGTATTTGTAGTGGTGTCCAAAATTATAATGAACATTATCAAGTATACATGCACTGTGTGGGTCACACAGGATGAATTCTTGCATCTCGCCAGTAAGATGTCATTTACAGTATTTTCAACACATACAGTGTATAAATTAGCATAGGGATTTTTATTCACTTTTTTGTTAATGTACTGTAAAAGGAATAGTGAAAACACTACAAAATTCTTTTAATAAAGTGAGAAATATATATATTAATTAATTAATTAAGAGCTGCCGATTAATCACTTTTGAACTAAAAGTTTTTGTTTACATATTCATATTATGTGTGTATACTGTGTATATTTATTATGTATATATAAATACAAGCACATCCACACACACACATACATATATATATATAAAGATTTTTTTATATATTTAATATCAAATATAATAATTTATAATAATTTAATGTATATGTAAATATTTTCAAAATGTATACAGTATGTGTGTACATAATAAACACACACAAATTCTGTAAATAAAAATGCATTTTAGATGTGATTAATTGCAATTAACTATTTGACAGCAATAAATATATATAATATATATAGTTCTTGCCCATCGAAAAACAAAAATATTTTGTGATATCTGTTAACTCAAATCTGTATTTGCTGCAGCTATTTTCAATGGTAAAGAAAAAAGGACTGATTAGTCAAAGTGCTGTTTCAGTGATTGTCTACAGTATAAATACCTCTGAGGTGAGAAATCTGTGAAGAATCTCTGAAGAAGTTTTGTGTCTTTCTTATTATGCGACATTGTTCTAGCAAGGTGATGATAAAAAAGCTCCCCTTTAAAGATGACAGGTGTGAAAAGGCTAAACATGATGCATATCTGTGATTTGCCTCATGGCTACATTTGTAGCATGATACTGAAAGCCTGCCATACTTTGGCATCGCATACCAACAGTTACTGTATGCTGTTTACGTGTTTAGAGTTGAAAATGATTTTGTCTTTTTTCCCCATCACCTTTTCACTCTGTCTGCGCAAAACATTTGTTGACAAGTTTGTCCTTTTATTCTTCATTTTATAGATATATTATTACACAACAGGAGCCCAGTAATGCAATCAATCTTCTAGTATAAACCCACCCAAAAATAACATTTCTGTCATTATTTACTCACACCCTTGTGTCCTTCCAAATCAGTCTTGGGTAGAACACAAAAGGCAAATCTGCAATAAATAGGGACCGGGGGCCCCTGTTGAAACAAAACAAATAGAAAAACCCTCAAAGAGTTTGTAATGGTTTAAACAGTTATAATAAGAGTTGTATTGGATGTAATATAAACTGTAATCGTCCCTGCAGGTCTCTAGAGATAATTTGTTGCCTTCTATTCATGGCATGCTAAAACTACTAAATCCTAATGGATTTGGGCCGAAACACACCACTGGACAGGGTTGCCAGATCTGTGTAACAAAACCAGCCTAAGGGCCAATCAAAAATAGCCCAAAACAAGCCAAATACCCTATCCAAATATTAAAACTTAACATATGCATAAAATACATTTTTGTATACTGTAGTCGCTGTTATGCATTGGACACAATTTGGAAATTACTAGTAGAAATCATAAAACACTATGTGCATTGGTTTTAAAGTAGTAGAATGTAAAATATTTTAATACGCACATTTTAGTGAATTACAATTTATACAATGTGTCAAACTTTAAATTGCATTTAAAAAAACAAGTAGAACAATTTCACTTAAAAAAGACACTTGGGAACAGTGCTAATGGAAACTATTAGATAATGATTTTTAAGGTTTATGGTTTAAGGGTTGATGGTTCCTTCAAGCTTAAAGAAGGGCGCACAACAGAAGTATGATAAAAGTGCTTCACATGACTATATTCACAGTTTTGAGGAACATACTGTAACTCACTGGTAACATTCTTTTCCAATAAACTTTTATATGCATAAATTTTGACTTGTGAGATAAGTCTGGCTTTTTTCTTGCAATTTCTTAAAAAAAATTGAATTGTAAGATAAAAAAGTTGCAATTACCTGTTTATTTATTTATTATGTGGCAGAAACAAGCTTCCGTAGTTCTGCAATCTCCACTGAGATGAATCGGTTTGATCCGTGAATGAATCATTCAGGCTGATTTTGTGAACCGGATCAGCTGATTCACTGATTCACTCAAAAAAGATTTGTTCATTTAGCACGCTAGAACAAATCCCTCAGTCTAAAATTTTGGACTTTAACAAAGCTCATTACATGGCTTTAGACAATTTAGAATAAAGGAAATTAGCTATATGATTCTCTTTTATGATACTTTTTTGGTGCTTTCATGTAAATGTGGACTTTGCCTTTAAATGCAAGAATTTCCCCTCCACATAACAATATAGAGGACTGTAGATAAGTGCACAGGCCCTTCACTTTGTTAAGCACATCTATATTCTGCATTATGATGCTATTACAGCATGACCAGAGACATGGAGCTAGCATTGATTGATCACTGCAGGCATTAGATACTGAAGCTCGGAAATCATCGCTGCAGCATGTGCCTCTATCTGAAATTAAGATATAAAACACGCTGACCTCCACACCCTCCCTCTCAATGACAGCGACACATACACACACACACACACACACACACACGTCAGTCTCCATACACTTACCTGCCCAATGACACCGTTTTGCTCTCTAACAATCTTGCTAATTATAATTGTTAATTAATTTTCTCACAGTGTCCCCATCAGGAGACTAATAACCTACATTTTACATAATTAGACCTTCAACCTTTTACTCGCTCCCTCGTTCCCTCCCTCTTCCGCTCATCCTCTCCTTCCCTCCGCATCACCTCCTGGACTCTGTCTCACTCCTGTTCTCTGGATGTTAGTGGGTTAGTGTTATGTCCTAACACCGCTCCTTGCACCATCGTCCAAATATAACAGCACTGTGGCCAGAACCCTCACCGTCGCCCTTCCCTCTGGTCTTCCTCCCTGTTTTAATGTCAGTGTCTGACGGCCATCTTGTCTGCCTCCTCTGTGTCTCACATACACTGTGACCTGGTTTCTGATGCAGCTGTGAGAGCTACAGATAGCCACCTGTGTGCAGGACCATCATGCACCTATTTGTTTTCAGGGGCACTGGGGGCACCTCTGACGCACTTCTGCTCTAGGCAGGAGAAGACATGAAAACTTGTTGTATTTGTGTAGGATGTGTTAGTCCAGACGTAGATTTTTTTTTGTATAGTGTGCAAGGTGACCTATAGATTCAGATCCTCATAGGACCTTATTTTACTTTTATATTTCCATTTTATTATAATTCATCTGTCTATCATATATTGTTTTATACGCAAGCATTTCGGGTGAAATTAACCTTGTCTATTTATTTAGTCTTTTTATTTATTATTGTGCTTTACTTTTGTTTGGGGTCAAGAAGATTTCAAAAATGTTCTTGAAATAAGTCTATTATGTTGCATTTATTTGATCAAAAATGTATCAATAAAAAGTGAATGCCATTACAATATTATTATAGTTTTAATATTATTACAAGTAAAAAAAAAACTTTTTTTATTTAATTTAAATGAATTGCGAGACAGCAATTTCAGCAGCATTTCTTCAACATTTCTTATTATCAATGTCAAAATCAGCTGTGCTGCTTAATATTTTTTTGGAAACCATAAGACCTGAATGTTAAAAGAAAAAAATAGCATCTTTGTTATTTCTTTTTCCTTTCTAATCATTTTCATTGTTCAAAAAAGTGTAAAGTACAGATTCATACAGTATATAGAGTTCAAAATAACAGAATTCAGTTGATTTGTGTGATCTGTCTGATTAGCTTAATGCAGAAAAATATCATTTTCATAAAGAAAGAAAAAATCTTGCAGCCCCAAAAATGTAATCATATCTCTTTTTTCAGTATATATAAATGAGACCTATAATTTCTGAGAGTGTATTTCCAAAATGCAAAAACAGTGTAGTATAGTTTATAGTATAGTATTTGTATTATTTATTTATTTGTAAAACGGGGTCACAAGCTCAGTTTGAATGAACATGTCTCTTTCTTCTGGCTGTGTTAGGAGACTATGCACCATAACATGATGTTTAATGCTTGACGTTACTCTTTTCAGGAATGCTGAACTTCCTGTCTCATTCTCAGTGGTTCACTGGAGCTGTCGATCAGGCCTCAGAGTCCTTACGTATGAGCAGCCTGGCTGCCAAGACACCCGTCCGTCCAAACACGTCTATAGAGTAAGACTGGCAGTGTTACAGACTGAAGCTGATTATTGGTCACTGATCAGGTTTCTTTGTGTTCAGAGCTTGTCTGTTCTGGAGGAGCTAGTGACTGACCGAGCTACTGGCCAACATCTCCCTCTCTTTCTCTCTCTCTGTCCTCTTTCCTCACCCTCCCATCATCTGTCTCTCTTTTACTCTCTAGAGAGGGGTAACCCAGATTTCAAAAATGAATTGCTGCCTATTTCTCTTCATCTACTCCCTCCTTTTCCCTCTCCCTCTCTCTCTCTCTCTCTCTCTCTCTCTCTCACTTCACTTCATCCCCTCTTTCTGTTGGTAAAAACAGAATCAATCTTGGAAAGTGAAAATCGTCTCTTTTCCTCACCCCCTCTATACTCTATTGGATAAAGGAATTTACGGCCATACACTCCTCCTTCTTCTCTCTTTCCTGGAAAGCTGCTGTATCATCCTTCCCTTCATTCTTAATTTCTTTTTTTTTGGGCTTTGATACTTTTTTCAGGTTGTCTCTTTTTTTTTTCTTTGACTTTTTTATGAGACAAGGAGTGATTGCATAGAATAACAAGAGTCTTGAGAAGAAGAGAGAGGGGAGGAAGAGGAGAAACAATACTGCCACACTTACAGGTATTTACGGATTTCTTTCTTTCTGTCTTTCCTTCTTTCTTTCTTTCTTTCTTTTGTAAATGTAGTCTGAGTCACTCATTGGTAAATTCTTAGTGTTTCTCTCTTCAGTCTCCAGCTCTGTAGATCTGCTCTTTGATTATTGTGACGATCATTTGTTCAGTGTTGTCTCCTGTTTCAGTTGATCCTGTGTGTCATCATTCATTTCAGCTTTTCTTGATGCATTCTGTTTTATTAATGTGAGTCTGATCGATCCTAAAGCACTCCACTTCTGATTGACCTCAAACCAGCCAAAAAACAGCAATGAGTTTATATCACAGATGTTTAGATGCATGCCTTGTTTATTGCTCTTGTCATTATATATATATATATATATATATATATATACAGTATTTATAATATTACTTTAGTGATATTATATAACACCAGAATCGATCTATCTAAATGCATACATACATACATACATTTAGTGTTTTGCCATTTTAATAAGAATTTCACAACTGAACACAACTAAACTGAAGCTATAAAATTACAAAAACAATATTAAAAATATATTATAAAATTAAAAGCTATATATTATATTGTAAGAAGGTGGGGAGACAGTAAGTTTGGAAGACCAGGTGGTGGAAGTCTGGTTGACATGGAGAATGTAGGATGTGTGTGTGTGTGTGTGTGTTTGAAGTAGGGCAGAAGGTACACTAATCGCTATGTGTTTTGAAGTCCCAGTGGAAGTTTCTCTTAGAGTGTGTATTAACCTCTATTTCACTCTCTGTTTCTCACCCTCCCTTTCCCTCTCCTGGGAATCTCTTCCTTTCATTTCCTCAACATCACAAACTCAACTGCCATCACATCCTATCAAATGACTTCCTTTACGTTCCACTTAACCTCTTATGCTTGATCTGCGTTTTACCAGGCATTTGTCTTCTCCCCGCT
Organism: Enteromius unitaeniatus; assembly: GCA_032359435.1. Taxonomy (NCBI): domain Eukaryota; kingdom Metazoa; phylum Chordata; class Actinopteri; order Cypriniformes; family Cyprinidae; genus Enteromius; species Enteromius unitaeniatus. The sequence continues at coordinate 6,598,215 of JAUMHI010000058.1, read as the reverse complement.
TATAAATCCTCTTGTTGATCCTTAACCCTTCACTTGCATAACCCGTCCATCCTTCTTCCGGTCTTCTTCTCTGTGTCTCGTTCTCTTCAGCCCAACTGGTAGCATGTCTACCCCGGTCTCTCCGTCTCCATCTCTGTCTCCCTTGGCCCTGTCCTCCCCGTCTCCCTCCTCCTCCCCGCTCCCCTCTCCTCTTTCTCCTCCCCCCAGGCTGCCAGTCTTCCAGAGGAAGGGAGCTCTCAAGCACAAGAGGGTCATCGAAGTGAAGGACCACCAGTTCACAGCCCGATTCTTCAAGCAGCCTACTTTCTGCAGCCACTGCACTGACTTCATCTGGTACTTCACACCTTTAACACTGCTGGCCACTTCTATAACTCCTGACGTTATTATGCTGTAAACCGATACTTCTGCCTTAACCTTTTACACTGGACTGCATTTATGTATTGATTTAGTCCTAAAATCTTAATGTCCATATCATGATTCATAGCTTAACTCAATTTCAATGCTGAACTGCCCTTGTTATGTACTTTGCCGTTTATATTGAGTTGTTATCATTTGAAGCCTTAAAAAATTAAGTGATGAGCTTTTTTTATAGAGCATTTTATGCTCACCCACACCACATTTATTTGATCAAAAAATACAATAGAACCAGTAATGTTATGATTTTTTTTTACATTTCAAATTGCTTCTCTCACTCTCTATAAATACATATATATATATATATATATATATAAACATTTTTTGAATATTATTTTTGTTATAATGTAAATGTCTTTACTGTCACTTTTGATCAATTTGATTCTTCAGTGCAGATTAAAAGTATAATTTCTTTATAAATATATCACATTTGTATGGTGATGTATGTACAAAAAGGCTATTTTAAAAACTGCTATCTTCCAATAAGGCATATTTCCAAATAAAGTATACATACATTTAAGCCTAAATAAAACTTAATCAGGTTTATACTTAAAAAATACCATAATAATTAGCAATACACTTAATCCAACATATTGGTGTAAATATGTCAATTTATCTATAAATATGTATATAATTTACTAGAAAACATGACTAAATAACTGGTTGACATTTACAGTGAGTACACTTTCGTTGACATACACAGAGAGGGCAGAAGAACACTGTCCCGCACGTGTGTTACATGACCACGCTTGTTCTCAGTTTTCTACATGCCTCATAAAACTCATCCCCCGAGGGGCCTCTTAAATTATGCAGTCCTCTCTGTTTGAGCTGCCATTTAACCACAAGCTCCACGGAACCCGCACAGAACTGCAGCCGGCCATATGGCCCATGCATTGCTCACTTATAGACCTCGTGTTCAACAGAAGAACTCAAATAGCTTCGCCAGTTTTTCATTCCATCCATTTATTTCCATTCATTAAAACTTTACTGCTTTGTCTGTTGGAGTACAGCATTTCCAAAGTAATCGTTTGACAGCACTGGTTGTGATGCTTGATATTTATGGCAATCATGATACACTTCAAAAGTAGTGTAGTTCAAAAGAGCAACATTTATTTGAAATATAATTATTAGGGTGAATTCAGGTCAATTTAACCATTTTTTGACATTGAAATGACTGTTGACAAATTCATACTAACCTTACAGTAGATAACTCACTGCTGAATCCTATTAACTTGAATCCTCTTCTCCATTGTCCCGTCTCAGCCCGTATTTCTGAGTACTGTATATTTTGATGTTGATTGGTCTGAAGGATGCTCTTAAAGAGTCGTATGCACTCAGATGCATTTCAGAGCAGATCATGCCCAAAGTGTTGGGTGTCAAAGAATCTTATTTTAGCACTTGAGGGATTTATGCTAAGTTGTGTTTTGCATAGCAAAGATATCAGGAGCAGAGCAACCTGTTATTATGGTGAACTGAAGAGCACTTAAATTGCCCATCAGATGAGGATTTCTTGAAATTACCTTATCTGTCATGGCCTCAGCAGCTTATGTCTTCTGTTTGCCCTCTATGCACATACACTACACCTCCTCTTTTCACATATCTATGCAATTATTACACACAATATAATTAGACACCTGATGTGAGTTGTTTGTGTTTCACAGGGGAATTGGAAAGCAAGGATTCCAGTGTCAAGGTAAACATTTTATACACATTTTACCATATTTAAATTCATTTGTCAACAAAGTTTTTTTAGATCTATAGCAGTGTTTCTGTTTTTCATGACACATTCGTTCTATATATGAAGTAAATATAATTAATTGTTATCATGCATTAACATCCAAGGATGTAAATAAATATTCAATATTTATATAGGGTAAAATTTAAAAGTGTAGGCCTCAATTTGATTCTGAATATAGGGAGAATACAGTACATGTCCCCCTCAGTGTCTGTAGTGGTTAAGGCCTTGTGAAGATCCGAAAGTGTTAAAGCGATTCATCTTTGACGAAAGGGAAGCTGAGACAGCAATCTCTGAGCAAAGCCATTTTTTGACCCGAGTTCAAGTCCCAGCTTGTGGTTCTTTCTGATCCCTTTCCCCTCTCTTTCTCAGTTTTTGTCTCTCTGTACTGTGCTGTAGTCAAAAATGGCCAAAAAAAGGGTTATAACTTTAAATCAGCATGAACAATTCACCCTTTCCAAGTGCATTATATTGATCTTATTGTAAATCTGTAGCAATACTGGTTTAATCCCACTATAACTTTTTGTAATATTTTATCTTATGATTTTTCAATCAAGAATTATAACTTTTAGGGCCAGATTTACTAACAAGCTAGCACCACTGCAAACCCTGGGTCTGTTCTTCGTACCTCGCTAACTAAGTTAGCCGTATTTGATTGTTGACGATTTCACGTGATCTTGGATCGCTCGGTTCTTCGACACTCATCTGGGACTTGCTGTCATAGGAGGAGCAGGTTTATTTCATGTAAGCAGGATTTAGGCTGCGCTCCTGGCGGGTTATGATTGGTTGAAATGGTGAGGTCACATCTGATTGGTTAAAGAGCACGGCTGACGCGGACTGACTCATGCTGGAAAAGAAAAGAATCTTGCAAGAATACACAATTTTTCACCCCACAAATATTTTATATGGAATAACAAAGATAAATTATTTAAAAACAAATCTTTGTTCTATCATACTTGGTTCAATGAAAGTATTCTTTTAGTAAGACAGTTATTTAATTCTCATGGATACTTGTTGTCATATACTGAATTTCTTAAAAAATTTAAATTACGAATTAGACCAAGAGAATTTGCTATTGTTATTGAGGCAATTCCAAAGAGTATGACAGTACTTTAAAAAAATTATATTTCAGAAGGAATCAGCATAGTTAATCCTTGTGGAAACTCTTTACTTTTTTTGAATACTCTTTAAAAAAAAAAGAAGGGAGAAAAATAGGAAAATGCAACAAGGGCTAGCCTACACAAAAAGTTTAAGTGCAGAGCAAATACCCACAGTTTTCATAGCCTTCTTATTAACAGATTCAGAAATCTTGCAAGAATGTGCCTACGACGATTTACAGGCGGATGATGATATATTTATATATATATGGGTATATATGCATGGCTGTATTTACACATACACAGTATATGAAATTAAATATAGTCATCATTCGTGTTATAATCGCTGTGTATGTCTAATAATAATCACATTCTGTTCCCCGATTGTGTCTATATAATTGGAGGTAATTTTCTCAAATCTGTCACATGGGTCCACTGCTGTCTCTGACATGAAAGATGACAAAAAGAGCAATTACTACAAATAAGATTTGAGATAATATATAGATATATATATATATATATATATATATATATATATGTAACATGAGCAGCCTGGACAGGACTGCTATCTACAATCAGCAAGCATTGAAACATAAACGATGGAAAGGTGTGGAGACAGTTATTTTTGCAGCTGACCTGATTGCATATGCATTTGTAGGAGATTCCCTTTCAGAAGCAAATTTTATGGGAGGAGAATGTTTAAGTGAATCAGGCAAGGTTTTAGAGTTTCTATGCAGTTTGGAAAAGTATGGAATTTTTATATATATATAATGTATATTTATAGGTGACCGTTCTATACAAAATATAAAGATGAAAATAATGCTCTGTGATCATAAAAAATCATTAGGATATTAAGTAAAGATTGTGCTCCATGAAGATATTTAGTACATTTTCTATCGTAAATATATCAACACTTTTTGACTAGTAAAATGCATTGCTAAGAACTTTATCTTGTAAGGTGATCTTCTCAATATTTATTTATTTATTTATTTATTTATTTTTTGCCGCCCACAGATTCTAGATTTTCAAATAGTGTTATTTCAGAAAAATATTGCCATATAACAAACCATACATCAATATAATGTCAAGGTTCTTGTGTTTGTGTTATTCATGGTTTTGTGACAGAGCCCTGACACTCCCATCATGTCTTTTTCTTTGTTTTCATCTGTGCTGGTTTTGTGTTGGAGCATAGTGTTTGGATCCCGACACTCATGTCTTGAGTCTCGGTTTCATGCCGGGGTCCGGACACTCGTGCTCCAGTTCTGTCCTTTTTGTGGAAGCGTGCAGTTTCGAGTTGGCTCGGGCTGTACGCTCTTCTGTCCGTCTGTTGTCTTGTGCTGTGTGGCACACAGCTGGTGTTTTTCATTGGCTGCGTGCTTTCATGTTGTGATGTCTTGTGTGAACACGCGGCTTATGAGTGTGCTCGTTAAGTGTTCGTGTCTTGCTTACACATGGCCAGTGATTGGTTTTGCTTTTGTCTTTTGTTTCCTGTTTGCCATGTGCTCTAGTGTCAATTGTCTTGATCCCACCCATCTTGTTTCCTGATCATTGGTTTATTTGCCCCACCTGTCTTACCTCGTTGCCCTCCTCATTTGCTCCCTATTTATCTCCTTGTGTTTCACAGTCTGGTGCCAGTTTGTCATGGATGTTTTTCATTGATGTTACCCTGCCTTGCCTTACCATTTTTTTTTCCCCACAGGGGAGTTTTTGTTGTATTTTTTAGTTTTATTTTTATAATAAAAAGCCCTTTTTTCTGCACTGCTGAGTCCTCACCTCTTCCCCTACCCCAACCCCTTCCCTTACAGAAAATGTTTTTTCTTTTTCAATGTTTTTTTGGGGGGTTTATTGTGCTGTTATTTAACTCCCAAAAGAAGCTTGTCTTCATCCCATTTTGCGCCGGTGTAATTATTATCATCTCTGCTTGTTTGTGACCCTATTACCTTCTCATTCTAATTTGCCCTATTTGGCAAATCTTGCCCATAATATTTCTGATTAAATTCTGAAAAATTTGCTTTTCATTCTAAATGAATAATCTTCTATAGCTAACCCATTAACATATAAAATATTAAGTGTGCTACCATTTGACTTAATAAACCTTGATGACTTGCTTATCATAACAGAATTGCTTTACTAGATATGGTATGTGTTTCTCTTAGTCTGTAGTTTTGTGGTGCACAAACGCTGCCATGAGTTTGTCACCTTCACTTGTCCTGGAGCCATCACTGCTCCCAAAGCAGAGGTATGTATGTACTCTTAATGTATATAGTATATCATCTTTTTGCCATTTAGCATTATTATTTAAAAAAAAAAATTTGTCTCTTCACTCTGTATATTATTTTTCTTCTCCTTTCAATATTTTGCTTGATCATCATATAACCCTTCTTTTCATGCTTGATGTTCTGCTATGATCACCGCAGTTCATTTTTTATTCTACTGTATCATCTGTGCCCCATCCATCTCTTGCCTCTTCATTTTCACATTTTTGCATGGCAAGCCATTTATTTTTTGGCTGAGTAAGCCAATATGGAAGTAGGTCTCCCCATCACACTCATCTTTTCCTTTTCTTGACGAGCCTTTTATTGCTCTCTCTTGCATTCCTTCTTTACAAGAGGAGGCTTTAAAGGAAAAAGAATATCCATTTTGTCTCTCTCTAGTGCTCTCTTTTTCGTGCTACACAATGATAAAACGTGCAGGGGATGTGATATGATGGTGTTACGCTGCTACTCACACTCACGTACTGCAGAGTGAGTGTACGAATACTTGTGAAAGAGAAAAGCAAGGAGGAAGCTATATCGTAACTCACTTCCATTCTTCCAAATCCCAGTTAGCATCCTATGTAGGCAGCTCTTTTCATCAAAGGCATCATGGGCCGCTTCCAAAGGCTGTTTCAAAAGACAGACAGACAAACATACTTTCTTTTGATATCAAGTTTCTCTCAGTTACTTTGTGCATATACAGCTTGTTAGTATTTAAAGCAAAATCCTGTCAGTAGTCTTTAAAAGGATTTATAAATAACTATAAATCACAATATAATAACTGAATTGTTCAAATTCCTTAATTATTAGAATAACTTTTTAATGAATTCATCTGTGGGAGTGTATCAGCTTAATAGAATATCACACTGTTAGTTTAGCAAAATTCTAATTTGAAATTGCCATGAAATGAAATTAAGTGTGTAAAGTAGAGTTTAGTGGCACATGGCATGTCGAGCGTTCCAGATCAGCCACTTTTTAAGATGCTGTCTTAAAAAGCCAGCTGCCTACTGTATGTAGGCACTGAGACTACATACTAGTTTCCAAACAGAGCTGCAGTCTTGATTTCACCCAAAAGGGTTAGTTCACCCCAAAATGAAAATTCTGTCATTAATTACTAACCCTCATATCGTTCCAAACCCGTAAGACCTTAGTGCATCTTCAGAAAATAAATTAAGATATTTCATTTCTTTAATTTGAGCCATCTGACCCTCCACAGACAAGATCCAGAATCAGTAAAACAGTACATGTTACATCTAGGACTCAACTTGCGACCCTACAAGAATACTCTTTTTTTCTTTTTCTTTTTTTTTGCTCAAAGAAAATAAAAATAACATCATTTACTCAACCATTCTTTTCCCCTGAATTACGTCTTCCACTATTGTGGAGAATATCAAGGTATGATGGCTCTCTGATTTCATCCAAAATATCTTGTATTTGTGTTCTGAAGATGAACGTTTGGGCTCAAGCAGCAAAATAAAATGGTTGTAAAATGAAGCTGTGCACGTGCGACCAGGCCGTAAGTAAGGGTGGACGATGCCTGTGTGAGAAGCATAAGAGACAGACCGACAGAAAGGAAGAGAATTGAAGAGTAGGATTGTCAGAGGATGAAGAAAAGGAGCAGGCAGCAGGCAGAGAGTGAGAATGAGGGGGAGAGAAAGAAACCAGGGTGGGGTGGAGAGGGTTTAAGAATTTAGGAGGATTCAGTTTTCACAGCTGAGCTGAACTCATATATTCATCCACCATTCATCCTCAAAATAGCCCTAGCTAATTGGCTCCCAGTGAAAAAGTCACTTCAAAATGAAGCCTTTCCTCTGGACCTTTAAAGAGAGAACTAGAGAGAAAGAAGGGAGAGTAGAGTATCTGTGTTTGTTTGTGCATGTGCTTGCTGTGTCTGTGCATAAAGATTGTCCTATTTATAGAGCAAAGAACAGTATGAGAGGGTTTCTTATGAGACACATAATTTAAATCTCTCATAGTGGACCCGTTTCCTAGAACTGGCCGTCCCTCTGTGTTAAATATGAAATCACATCAAAGTGCTTTAGCTAGCGGACTAAACAATTAAATAATTAAATGTGTACAATTCTTGTCTGTCTCTCCAGGATCTCAAGAGCAAACACAAGTTTAAAGTACATACATACTCCAGTCCAACCTTCTGTGATCACTGTGGGTCTCTGCTGTACGGCCTCATACACCAGGGCATGAGATGTGCCAGTGAGTCTATTTAGAGTAAGATCCAAACGAAGTTCGTCTATTTAAGTCTGTAGACTGACATGCTGTGCACTTAGAACAATGCAGTGACAGTATATTTACCTGGATTTTTACAGTAGTTTTCATGACTTATTATGAAAATATATTATAATATAATAAGGCTAAATTGTGTGCCAGTTTAGTTTTGAGTTAGTAAAAAGATAGATAGTTGCATATAAAACGTTTTTTTTTAATATATATATATATTTATGGTATTATATTAGTGATAATATAAAAATATAACGCCAGCAGTACTGTATAATACTATAATTGCATTTAATATATCAAATATAATTATATAAACATTTATCGTTTTGTCATTTTAATTATAATTTCACAAGTGAACGCTACTAAACTGAAACTATAAATATAAAAAAACAATACAGAATATTATATTATTTAATATATTATATATTTTTTCATTGACTAACATAATATAGTTTATTAAGGCCACATTAGCTACACTTTTTCAAGTTTTTGACTTGAGTTGGCATTTAAATTAAGATTTCCAGCATAATATTGCAGCTGTGCAAGAATAGCCTATATAAATGGCTGTAAATTTGAATATGTATTAATTTCGATTTCAGTTAAATTAAATATTAATATAATAACTTTCAGTGAATTGTCTGTGGAAGTCTCTTGAATGTACACAATATAGGTAAGAACAACATTCATGTAGTTTAAATAGAGTTTTTATAACATGTTTTTATACAATGGTTACATTTCTATTGTATCAGCTCTTAGATCTAAATTAGCATAACATAATCATCAAGATTGCTGTTATTTACATGTAATTAATCAATCAATTACATGTAACTGTAGAGTGTTTCAGGCTTTTAATAGACATGTATATTAGATTGAATGAACTCTAATCCATGTAATAACAACCATGTCATCTAATATAATTTGCATGACACTTCAGAAAATAATAAAGCAGGCGGTGGCAGCTGACAGCACTTGCTGTTTCAGTATGTTGTCTCGTAACATATCTGTTACCGCTGTTTGTATTAGATTTAAAAGGTTTACAGAGTTAGACTGCTCATTACTATTGGTTTTGGACTGGAAGGAGTACAGTACTATGAGTGCATTATATGTAATTTTTTGCCTCTTGCTCTTTCTCGTGTCTTTTATTTTTTGCCTTATGTGTATGTTTGTGTGTGTGAGAGAGGTTGTGACATGAATGTACACAAGCGCTGTGAGACCAGTGTCCCCAGCCTCTGTGGACAGGACCACACTGAGAAAAGAGGACGCATTCGCCTGACCGTGCGTGGAGAGAAAGAGGACATATATGTCACAGGTGAGCATAACTGTAACTTTTACAAACTGATCAACACTATTAAACTTTTCGGTAACACTTTAGTATAGGGACCAATTCTCACTATTAACTAGTTGCTTATTAGCATGTTTATTATTAGCATATTAGCTGTTTATTAGTACTCATAAAGCACAAATTCTACATGACCATATTCTACATCCCCAACCATACACCTAAACTTAACAACTACTACTAACTTAGAAGTTTATTGAGGCAAATGCCATAGTTAAGGGTTTGTTAATAGTGAGAAATCTTCTCAAATAATTCTTTAGTATGTCTTGATGTTTTCGTGAGAGCATACATGTTTTACTTGTTATTATATGCTACTGTTTTTTTTTTAAAATCACCATTTAGACTTGATTATTATATATCTATATCTATATCTATATATATATCTATATATGATTATGGGAAGAATTTGTAAACTGTGGGAATAATGGGAATTATTATGGGAAATACTTTTTAACCCTTTCGGTAAGAAAGTTTTGTTGTAAATTATACTTTCGACAGCTTTTTTCAAATACAACCATTCAACCCTGTTTCCCAAGATAATGTAAAATAAAAAAACTAGTAGTTTTCTTTAATATATAAAAATAGACGTCTACAAACAGCTATTACATCATTACAGCATCAAACTAGATAAACCTGATCATAAGTACTGTATATAGCTTGTATTGAATATATATTTATCTTTCTTAATTATGTTGGGTTATATTAATAAATTAGTAGCACTTTACAATAAGGTTCATTAACATTCGTTAACGAAATTAGTTAACATTAACTAAGAATGAACAATACTACTGTAACGATCCCAGCCAGAAGTACCGTCAATCCCCACCTGAGGGCACTCCTACCACTCTGTTTCACTCCAAACTCTCAGTTGTTTACTGGATTCAATTCCCATAATGCACCACTCTACAGCTGTTGTTCATCATTCACGCTCTCAACTCGTTATTGCCTGTATAAAAGTGCATCTCATCAGCCAAGAGATTGCGAAGTGCTTGGTCTGCTATTGCTATCAACTACGAGTGTTTACCCTGGGGGTGGGCGATATACCGGTAGAAATTTGTCAACCGATAGAGATTTTGGTCTATCGTCTTAATCGCGGTTGAAATCACGTTACGTAACCACGCAATACACATTGACTTTGACAATAGAAGAAGCAGTCTTGCCAACTTATCGATTTTGTCGCTAGGTTTAGCGACTTTTCAGACCCCCTTGGTGACACTTTTCCAAAAAAGCGACTAGAGACAAATCTAGCGACTTCTTTGACAAACCTCAGCGAGTCTCTGGTACTGCCACGCACGCGCAAGCTCTTGTTTTCCCAGCGCGCGCACCCCTCCATGCAGCAGCGGTGAGTTCACTTACATGTGACGAAACCAATAACGAGGAGATTGTAAAGAAAAAAGTCATTGTCTGTGGTGTGAAATTGGTTTGGGTATAGGAAAAGTGAGACGAACGTGATTTGCAAGGTATGCTAGAACACTGTTTTAGCAAGCTGTGGATACGGGACATTCTAAAATACTTAACGTTAAAAATGCTTAATGTGGCTTAACGCACCTAAAAACTGACAAGGGATGCCCAAATTTCTGTCAAACCTTTCTTGTAATAATCGCTAACTACTGTCAGAAGAATGATCCCATATTCAACAGATAAAGTGAATAATACCACGTTAAGCGTTTTCTCTCCCATAGAAGTCCATTATAAGAACACAGCTTAACGTGATATTATTTACTTTATCTGTAGAATATGGGCTTGTTCTTTTGACGATAGTTAATGATTATTACAAGAAAGGTTTTGTGGCACTGCCACAGTAAAGCCTGCATTATAGTTTCTTGCTAGAGGTAAAAAGTTTATGTTATGTTATCACAAGTTTGGGGTAAAAAGTTCAAAATTGTTTAAATATGCCTGGATGCGAATGGTTTATTATTTT
>JAUMHI010000058.1:6544662-6587119 GCA_032359435.1 Enteromius unitaeniatus | reverse complement strand
TTTCATGGGTGGTGATTGCTAGCAAACAAGTAAAAGGGAACAATACAGACAAACTCTCCCTGTGATGATAATTTCGAATCTTTTGAATAGAGTTGCAATTGTTATAGTTTGATAGAAATTTGCCGGCGTCAGCACGACCTTAGAGTCGTGGCACGAAAGTGTAACGTCTCTGTTCCCTCCTTCAGGGAACGTGGGTTACGTTCGTTACCCTTTCAGTCAAATCACTTACATATGGGAACACCCATGGAACAGGCCACTACTCTAAGAATGCGTTACGTGGAGACCCCCTGCCGACAGGCGAGATACTTTTCAAGTTCGTCAGCAGAGGATCTGCACGTAACCTTCCCCAACACCCTGGGGGCCGGATTAGGACCCCGACAGCGTTGCCAGTTGTACTGTGGAATAAAGGAAATGCAATATATCGATAAGATTATGGATATAATTGAAGGGAACACAGCCTCTTTGTGGCTGACTGTGGAATATATACCTCCTCCCGGGGCAGAGCTTGCGGGTTCACTACCTGATCGCAGGAAGGCGTAGTAGGAACCCTGTGCACAATTGGCCGGGTATTAGCCGAAAGCTTTAAGGCACTCAGCGTTGACAGAGACACTAACCTCTTAATACAGGCTAGCGCACTGAAGGGCGCTGTCCTTCAGCACCAGATATTTAAAATCAGATTTTTTTTTTTTGACTGAAGGGCTCAAATGGATCGTGCCGCAGACCATGTAGGGCGACAGCAGGCTCCCAAGCAGCTGGACGCCTTGCCCGATACAGCACCCATGCCGTGTCACCTAGACTACGGCTGAAATAGGCAGTGACACTGCGTGAAACACCAGTCCGGAGTGTGCGCAGTGCTGAGCCCATCTTGGGATCCGATCGTGTAACCAGCGCTGAAGCAGTTTCATATGCAGCAAGCCCAGCGGCCTAATCATATGCCTCAGGAGCCTACGAAAAAAGTTTTTAAGAGGAACCGCTATTTTGTGCCTGAAGTATCTAGGCAGTTCAGCGTGGCCTGCACGCTTGCTCGAGACGGGCAGTGATTACGAACGAGTCCTGTTCCGACCGAGAAGAACAGAGATCCTCACAAAAGCCGCCTCAGCGTGTACTCAGCCCAGACACGCGAGGCAACAATCATGTCCGTCCGAGGAGGTGAGGAAACTCCCGCACCCAGAAACGCACGATCGGCTCGACATTCCGGAAAACGCTTCACCAACCGTGGGAAAATTTGCTCTTTCTCCTGGTTGCCCAGGGAAGACCTAACGCGGCAACTCCGTGCACTCAGAGGTCTTGTTCACTAGATTCGCAAGATGACTGGAACATACAGCCTTTAAAAAGGCTACCATCCTGCAGGATCCGCTGACAGCCGCCCAGATAAAACGCTGTCAGACGAGAGAGCAGGAAAGCAGGAACTCTTGAAATCAGAACTCTTCCTCGATCGTTCTCCAGAACTCGCAGAGGGGGTCTCCTGTAGCAGCTCAGAACGGCAAAGGCTCTGAAGCGAAAACCTGCATGTGCACTCTGCTCATGCTCTCTTATACTCACGCAGTGATGAGGTGCACCTGAGCGCAACTAAGAGCCTGCCAATATTTATTGGCCTTTTGTGTAAAGCTCAAAGGCAATTGGTCTCTCTGGCCAGTTCCCATATGTAACATTGAAGTGATTCAACTGCAAGGGTAACTAATGTTAACAAATGGCACCTTATTGTAAAGTTTTACCATTAAATTTTATATAATTTGTGTTCATTTAAAACCAGAAAATTACAATTTAAAAGAATTACAACAAGTTTAATTAAAAGTATTACAAAAAATGTCAAAGCCATTACAAAATAAATAGAAAATAGCTTATTTTATATCCTGTTCGTAGAAAGTGCCAAGTGATGTTTATTAAGATATCCCTATTTATACCCCAGTGAAGAATTACTCCTTTGCTCACAGAGAGAATCTACTGTTTAAGGAAGCCCACTGGAGATGCATTATAAGCCACATGGCACAGCTCAACTTTCCTCCAGCAGAGGGAAATGTGTGCATATAGCATCAGTACATGAGGAAAAAGCAAATTATACACACACAATCTGCTGTATTACAATGCATTAGCTGCACTGTGTCAACTTAACTAAGCCTGTGGCTCTATGATCAGCGCCACAATAGAGAGACTAATGAGTAGTGAGAAGACTACTAATGCTCTACAGAGAATGTGAACATTTAAAATGCACCGCTGTTCTTTTAAAGGCAACCAGCAGCATGTCATTCTGACAGGTCAATTTAACAATACAGCTGAAAGCACATTCACTCTATGACGCATAGCAGTGCAACCACAGAGATATTGACTTTGTTCTATTGCACGGTATAGTTCATGAGGTATTCAGCACCTGAGTGTATGAACACACATATAATCAGTTCTCAATCTAATGTATGTTTTAGTGCATGAAGCGCTCAACCTGATACCCATGGATCCTAATGGCCTGTCGGACCCTTATGTGAAGCTGAAGCTCATTCCTGATCCAAAAAGCCAGAGCAAACAGAAAACCAAAACCATCCGTTCTACACTCAACCCTATTTGGAATGAGAGCTTCACCTTGTGAGTCTCTTTTGTGTTTCTTTGTTTGTATGTGTGTCTGATGCAGAAGTTGGATGCTAGGTTATCCCGCTCTGTGTTCTGTCTGTGTGTAGTTCGGTGCGCGGGAGGCAGTGGGACAGGCGTTTGTCTGTAGAGGTCTGGGACTGGGATCGGACCTCACGGAATGACTTCATGGGCGCTCTGTCGTTTGGTGTTAGTGAGATATTCAGACGTTCAGTCAGCGGCTGGTTCAAACTACTCAACCAGGATGAGGGAGAGTATTATAACATCCCTGTACCTGACCCAGACCTGCAGGTACTCTCTCATATCATCTGCACTTTATAGTGTTATTATACTGTTTAGTGTTATTACAGTAATTCCTACTGGCTTTTTTGTGATTTGTCACAATTATGATCTGACCAAATTTACTTTGTTTTTTGTTTCATTTTTGGTAACATTATTTGTGTGTGTGTGTGTGTGTGTCAGCATGTTTATTTGGTTTATGAGGAAACAATTTTGTTTAATGACATGGGTATGACAGGTATTACAATGTAAAAGTGATTTATGAGGATAGTTTTGGTGTCCCGGTAATTTAAAAGGCTGTAAATCATACAGAATTAGTTTGTTTATTAATGTTTTTTGTGAGGGGAAGGTTTAGGTGTAAGCTTGGTATAGTGCTGTAGAAATGCAGTTTGTACAGGATAAAAACCATTATGCCAATGGAGAGTCCGCATGCACCTTAAAAACCTTTGTGTGTGTGTTGTCTGTTATTCCCTATTCTATTAGGATCATATGTCTCCACAACTACAGCATATCAATTATAGAAATACCAGTAATTTTGATCTTGTGAGGACATTTTATATCTTATAATTCATACTGAATAATATGTTTTGAACATCAAACAGAAATCAGACATCACACAAAACAAAACTTTTCTTCTTCTTGTCACATGTCCTCATAAAACATATAAATCCACCATGTGTGTGACATTTGTGTTCTGACCAGCTGTACAGTTTTTATACAGGTTTTAAATGCTTTGTAATAACATTCTATATGCTAAAATGTAATAACAATAAATAATACAGCATTTATTTATTGGATTTATGTTATTAATTAAGATTAACTATAAATAAACAATAGTATATTTGTAAGTTGATATCAACCTTGATTAAGAAGCACTGTAAAAAACTGTTTATTGTTAGTTCATGAAAATTAAGTGAAAATTCACCATTTCTGTATTTCTAAATGCACATTATTGATCTTTGAACAGTTCATCCATGCATATGTTTCCCCTTTTTTAAGGTTATTTTTAGTATTTTTGTCTTTATGATGTGTGGGAGAGACCTCATCATTGTTTAATCAAACTATCATAACTGGATTTTCTGGTGATATATGCAAGACGTCTCAGATTCTCACAAACCTCACTTCTTTCTTACAATCGACTGCAAGCTCACATTCAAATCTGCCCCTATTCAGTCAACAATAAAGTTTTTGATTAACGTGTATTGTTGAGAGCTACGTTACAAAATGTAAAGAAAATATCTGTAGCTACCCCCGTAAAATGAAAATTTATTGTCTTCATGTTAGGAATTATTTATTATCTACCAATAAGCACTACTATAGGAAGTGTGGTCTGCAACTTCTGCAACTGTTATGGAGTTTCCTTCCATAAGTTGTAAAAAACAGCGACTGTCTATAAAGCATCATCATTGTGCCCTTGAGCAAAGCACTTTACTCCATTTTGCTCCAGGCGAGATTATCCCTGTAATAGATGTACTGTAAGTCACTTTAGATAAAAGTGTCAACATGCAATATTCAGCCAAGAAAGTGCTGTAGAAGCCTAGGGCCATTTCTGATACACAAATAAACACATCCAGCTGAATTCAAATGTTCTTTTTGACATCATGCAGTCACAAACAGACACATCTACAAATTCTGTAAATGTTATCTTAGTCTGACCACATTCAGTAAGGGCCTTAATTGTGTCACTTTTATAGCACATCCACAGGAGGGCAGTGTAGCTCTTTATTGAAACAAACTGTGTTCTTTCTTTCTCTCTCTCTCTCTCTCTCCCATCCTATCTTTCTCCTAATTTCTGAAGGTACCTGAAGCTGCTATCATGCCCTCTATTCCTCCTGCTCATGTTACTTTGACGACGCCTGTTCCTGCTGTGACCCCTCCTGCTCTGAGTCCAACTCCCACTGTACTGCACTCGGGCAAAGGCCGAGTCGGGCTGCACGATTTCAACTTCCTCATGGTTCTAGGCAAAGGGAGTTTTGGCAAGGTGCTTGAAATGACATACACTTTTTTCATACACATATAGTGGGATCAAGAAGGCCACAATGAAAATACGGGACTCAAAATCAAATTTCTATTCAGGATTTAGAAAAATGAGGAATGCTATGATGTAAAATTAACAGTGTGCGCTGTCACTAAAGCAAATAAACACCTTATTTTTCAAGTCAACTTTTCACTGACATTTGAACCCTGCTGTATTTGTAATAAATCGTTGTATTTTTCCTCCTGGTTGTCAGTGGAAAAGAAATCTTTAAAGGAAACTCTCTCGACTCAGACAAAACTCCCACGGTCCGCCCACTCTGTTCACTGACCGTCTGATGCATATTGAACACCAAAATGGCAAGCGCAGACTATGATCAACAAGTTTGAGTCTGGCTTTAAGCAACTTCCAAGAGTAAAGACACCATTTTTTTATAATTAGTCTGTCAGCAAACTAATTATGTTTACAAGGTAATGAATTTATACAGTGATTGCTTTGAAGGACAAAATAATGAGTCTGGCAGCTTAGAGACATCAAATCTGTGACAAATATATAGATTAGTCCCTTTCAAGTTTAAATGAGATTAGTTACAGTGCAGTGCATTGGAGTGAATTTATTCATCATCAAGTGTTGTCCATACGTTCAGCTCGCATATGTGCTTTGAATTTTGATTGCACTGATTAGTTTGTCTTGATTTAGTTTGTCCAACACTGGCCTTTCAAGACAGAACAACACCTACAAACTACTGCAGACATCAACAGTAATATCTGGTGACGTTGACAAGCTCTTGTGTCAGCTATAGTTCACCCAAAAATGAAAGGTCTGTCATTACTTAATCCCCCTTGTGTCATTTCAGATCTGTGTGACTTTCTTTTGCAGAACATTAAAGAAGATATTTTTAGAAGACCAAAATTATATGGTTACCATTGACTTTGACTGAATGCAAAAAAATGATCAATTTATCGTCTCTTATGTTCCACAGATGAAAGCTATACAGGTCATACAGGTTTGAAATGACATGAGATTGAGGAAATGATTCCAAAGTTGTATTTTTTTTTATGAGATATGACTATTTAAGACATGCCCACAACTTTTTTTAATGGGTACAAAGGCATTTTTATCAGTCATAACTTCTGAAGAGAAATAGCAGAAAAACTGCTGAAAAAAAGAATAGAACCATCACAAAAAATTCTAATGGTGTCCACTACAAATACCATTACAAACGCTTTTAACCATTAAAACCAGTATTAAATGTTTGTTTTGTTTTTAGTGTGTTTTGGGACATATTCCATGAGGATTCATTGGTTTTAGCAAGCAACCAACAGAAGGTGACACATTACAGTTTCCACTGAAACCAATACAATTACAAGTTTGTTATGGTGTCTATTGTTTTTTTCAGCAGGGTAAGCGAGTGTGAAACTTATGCATGTGGTGAATTAAACTCAGCATACTTTGTTGCTGTATCCAAAATCAGACCCTGTTTGCTAGGTACTAGAGTTGGGGCACTTAAAAGATTTTGTCCACAAGGTGGCAACACTGGGCCAGATTGTTTTTTCACTAAGAAACAGCAGAGATGGAGCACAAATAATAAAACTACTATAGAACGTAACAACAATAGATGGCCACTTGCATATGTGGGGTTAAGAGATAAGTATACTTGACTTCAGCCTAAGTAGGTAGGTTTGGGACAAAACAGGCTGCAAGGCAGACCAGACTTTTATGCCGAAAGTTAGTCTACATGAGACCGCACTCACCCATCAACAAACACGTCTACTTCCATGTTCCCTGTAGATGTAATAAGGAGTGAGAAGGGTACATTGTCCTTGGAACTGAATTAGGCCCTTGTCTTATTCGTTCCTGGGCTGCTGCTTCTGCTAATTCAGGCAGAAGGGGAAATGCTAAAGCTGTGGTCCCAGCTGCAAGAAGAGGGAGCTGATTTCCCTATCTAAAATTTGCAGCTGTGGCTCTGCCTCGCTTCCTCTAGGAGGCAGATGCTTTGACTCCAGGCCCAGTGAGATGCAGACCTTATTCACCTTAAAATACCTGGAGCTATGTAGCCACACAGTCCTTTGTGTGTTAGGCCAGTGTTGCTATGTGATAAATAAAGCCGAATTTGTGGTACATGTAAGAAACTCCTGATGATTGCAAATCCAGGAGCAGCCATGGGATTGTTGGAATATTTCAGAACAAATGCCTTGTTTTAGTCAAACAAAACGCTCGGTTCTTCTGTCTGTGCTGAGCAGAATCTAAATGCTGTTGCCGTGTGTCACTGCAGAGCACACAAGTGAAGGACTCTGAGCTGTTTGATCCCTGAGGAGGAATGACGTGTGTGTGTGTGTGTGTGTGTGTGTGTGTGTGTGTGTATTTTGCACTCTCTTGTTTGAGCGTGTGAAGGAATGTTCATTTCCTTTGTGATTATGCTTGTGGACATTATATAAAACCATATTAAAGTAGATGTTGTGTGTGCACGAGTATATCTGGTGTGCATAGGCATGTGCGCACACTTGTGTGTGTGTGTGTGTGTGTGAGTGTGTGTGTGTGCGTGTCCTCACAAGATATTTGGTTATATAAGAGGCCAGGGTTATACTCAGAAGACAGCACATCCTCCAGGGTGTAGCACGGTGCTAAAGAAAGGATAGAAACGAGGGAAGAGATTAAAGAGAAGAGCAGAGGAGAGAGACCTGGGACCCAGAGATAGAAAAATGACACAAAGCAGAAAAAAAGACAGGAAGAGTACAGGATCACACGAGTAAAATTAATTTCTGTTCATTTTTTTTGTTTCATTTCAGCTAATGTTCCCTTATGATTGTTTAACTCGCTTTGGAGGATATTTTCTGCTCTTGCTTTGTGTTTGCCCGATCGAGTGGCTGCTGTAGGAATGTGAGCAGAAGATAATGAACTCTTAATTATTAATGTTCAAGAAGTGTTAGCGCAATGTTTCCTTGTCATCCCGCAGGTCCTGCTGGCGGAGGAAAGGGGCAGCGAGCGCTTGTTTGCAGTGAAGGTTTTGAAGAAGGATGTGCTGTTTCAGGATGAGGACACAGAGAGCGCCATGGTGGAGAGAAGAGTGCTGGGCCTCGTGGGGCGACCTCACTTCCTGACCTCCCTCTACTGCGCCTTTCAAACAGAGGTCTGTGTGTTCATCGATGTGTGTGTGTGAGGGTGTGTAAATGGTTAAAAGAGAGCGAGAGCCTAGCGATGAGGTTTATACATGCAAATGCACATTTGTAAATTCTGAAATATACATAGTCTGAAATGCCATTTGGCCCTTAGTGATGGAACAGATGCACTCTTTACCTCCAGGGCCATTTTTAAATCATTTTTCTGACCTTGCACAGCTGGAGCACGAGTACTGACATTTTGTGGGTCCTTCATGTCCACATGTGGCCTCCCAGGGCAGAAAATGTTCTTAAATATGAGGGCAGTAATTTTTTGTTTTTGTAGTGTTGGATGATAGTATACTGACACCTAGTGTCGTGGATGCAGCATCACACTGAGGTTTTCAGGTACTAATGCCATTCTGCAGGTGATGAACAGGATTACCAAAACAATAAGCATTTAGGGTTTACCATAACTAGTAAACTGTGTTTATATCTTTACAAAACTCATAATTGCAACTTATAAGCTCCGACCACTTGACTACAACAACATGATCCTGAACCAATTAAAATAATAGTAGCTTCAGCATTAAAATGTAGTGACTACTAAAATTTAATATTTCAGTTTAATAATGCCTATTATTAATGTCTTAAATTGATCTGAAAATAAACACATGACCTACAAAATAGCCTAATGTGGATTTAAATAAGTAGTTTCAAATCCCCTGCTTCAGTTAATAACCTAAATAAAATGTATTAATAAAGCATTTGTGTAACAACTCTTACTTGTTAAACTTTGGTTTTGTCAAACTATATTCAAATCTTTGCGTTAATGATGTAGAAGCACATCATTCAGATTGAGAACAGCCTCCAGTAAGTACACTAATTACAAAAGGCCATGAATGCAGCTAAATATTCATCTGATCATGTGATTTGAAAATGGCTACCACTTTGAGTTAACCCATGTAAAATAAACAGCTTTTATTAGGCTTCTAATATGTCTAGATTCTTCATCACATGCACATCTTCTCACATTCATCATGTATCTGAAGAAATGTTTTAATCATAATCATAAAAATGAAAGCATCACTCTAAGTATTCTTCTTTTACCTCATTGGTTGTTTACATTGGCCTGAATAGATTCAATTAATTTGCTCCGAAAAAGGCTGTTAGCAGTCTTGAGAGGGAGACAAATCACAAGAACAGATTGCTTTTACAATATTGACTAACAGGGATTATAAAATGTCAACATGAACAATGGGTGAACAAAATAACAGAAGCTTCTGACAATGTAATAATTACATTCTTGCAATGTGAGTCCTAAACTGGCAACCTGGAACAACCAGAGCAATAAAAGGTGATTTAACGATGATTTCTTCTATTTCACTCTGACATGATAAATAAGTTTTGTAACTAATGAATCTGGAGGGCCTTTACGATGTTGGTTGCCTCATTTTGCTTTGAAAAAGCACTTTTCATAGAGCTAATTGTCTGACCTCTTTCAGCAGACATGTATTGCAAAGTGGCAATCAGCCTAATGAAATACATTGGCAGCTGCAGTACTGAAAAAGAGAAAAAGGGGAGTGCGTGTTTGTGTCTGGCTTTAATGGTTTGTGAAGGTTTGAATTACTTTTGTTCATTCACTAGATATTTTTGTCCCTGTCGATTGAATTTGTAACAAACACTCGATCTGACCGTGTTTGGTAATGACTTCTTTGTGTATGTAAACTGTGTCTCATTGTATAAAGTGCATGAAATAGAGTTTCCTGTCAAAGCTATCAGTTGCCCAGTGGAAAAATGCAGCATCCCACTGATCAGAAGTTCAAGTCCTACAGCCACCAGATGTTGTAGTCAGATACCTCTAGAGATAAAGTGGGCTGTTATCTTGCCTTGGCTGTAGGTGACAAATACTGAAGCAACAGGGAAAACTTGCTGTTCTCAGCTTTTAAGAGAGTTCACACCACTCATTGTGCAGGCTGTGTAAAGTACAGTTAGTTTGATAGTCCAGTTTTTTAAGTTTACTGTTTTTAAAAAAAGTCTATGAATCAAAGCTGCATTTATCTGATACAGTATAAAAATACTGTACAACAGTAATATTGTTAAATACTATTACAATTTAAAATATCTGTATATTAAGGACATGCTGGTTTGCCGCTAGAGGAATTTCTTATTTTTTTCAGGTTATAAGCAAAGCACTCAGTGATAGATACTCTAATTTTGTCACTTATACTTTGTTTGTTATGCTTTGTTTACTTGTACTTTAATGTAAGTATAATTTCTGCAAAAATATGATATTGTGATCACTCATGTTTTTATTAACTCACTCGCTAAATTTTCTTTTAATTTGACTGATTGCTAATCTGTTGTGGCATTTGCTGTATGCATGAGAACAAGTGAATTGATTGGTGATTCATTTATGATTCCTATTAGTATTGTGAAGTTGTATGTCTGCTGATTGCTGATAATCAGTTCTGTGTTGTAGGATCGTCTGTATTATGTCATGGAGTACGTGAATGGTGGTGATCTTATGTTTCACATCCAAATCGTCGGCAAGTTTAAAGAACCTCATGCAGCGTAAGTTTAGCACTTCTGTGCTCAAAAAAAGCCTCAAGCCATGCTAGATGTACATGAGTCTATTCTACATAGATACATTTACTATTACCTCGCTCGCCTTTGCAGTGAATGGGTGCCGTCAGAACAAGAGTCCAAAACACTGATTTAAAATTGTTTTAAAAATGACTCGTTTGAATGATTCAGAGTCAACTCTTACTTTTGGGGCACAGTAACTTTATACATGGTGCACTTTCAGATTTAATACTTTTAAGATGTTTCCATTCACTTAGTTATGTTACTGCATGAAAGTTTTTTTTAATTCATAATAGGAGCATTTTAAGTAGCCCCTGTGTTCTGTTTCTAAACTCACCTGTTTGGCATCATTCTGTCCAGCAGTGAAAGAATGTTTGTTTAATGGAGTTAATGAGAGATTTTCATGTTGGCAGGTTCTATGCTGCTGAGATCGCGGTGGGTCTGTTCTTCCTGCACAACAAAGGCATCATATACAGGTACAAGGCATGATGACAACAAAAACACCATATGTTACAGTCACTTATTATTCTCTCTCTTTCTCTGGTCTGCAGAGATCTAAAGCTGGACAATGTCCTGCTGGACAGTGAAGGACACATAAAGATAGCGGACTTTGGGATGTGTAGGGAAGGCATGATGGAAGGGGACACCACTCGGACCTTCTGTGGCACACCTGACTACATCGCACCTGAGGTTTCCTTTACTCCATCTCCATCCTTCCGCTCCCGTCTGATTCATCTTCTCTTCTTCATGACCTCGGCTCTTTGTTTACATGAACACTCGCTGATGTCAGCACATGTCTGCGTGTATGTGCATCTATATGTCTCTGTGTGATTTCATTTAGGTTCACTGCGGTGTTTACTACACGGCGACATGATGGACATCCCGCTCGAGTGATGTATGTGCTAAATCGTCAATGTTTGTGTTTTGCTGTGTGATGGAAAGGCGATGTGAATGTGGGTGTTCCGAAGCCCAGTATGCGTCAGCGCTGTATTAACCCAGCTGTTAAACTGGCTCACATTGATCACATTATGTAAAAAAAAAAGAAAAAAAAAAGCCATTGATCTTTGTGTCCCTGTCATTTTGAAAAGATGCAATATGTGTCCCTGCAGGCAAGGAAATTAATCTCTCTTTCTCACGCTGTGACACACACACTCACGACTGACACAGAGACACTGGCATATTTATTGTGTAATTATCTTTAATATGATTTTCATGAGCTTATCTGCACATTGAGAGGGCTGTAATAGCATCCATCTAACTCTGTAATGGGAATATTTCTAATTTATATGATTTTGAAAATATGATATTATGAAATTATGAAGCATTTAGCAAGGATGGGTAATATTCAAGATTCATTTAAAAACTTCTTTCTTTAAGTTTAGGAGTTGGAATGTGAGTTTAATTGGTTACATTCCACAGGAAGTTGAATCGGAATTTGAATTGGAATGATGGAAAGTAGAATTTACTGAATTGCAATTCAAAGAAATTCAGCAATTACCTAGAGCTCTACTTAAAGTTTCCATCTTATCATCCTTTCTTCATGTTGTTTGGCTTCATTCTGTGAAGTATTTTTAATAATTATGTTTTATTTAAATGTGTTATTTATTAAATACATATTTAAATTCCTACTGTACACTACTGTTCAGAAGTTTGGGGTCAGTACAGATTATTAGAATATGAAATAAGCATTTTAAAATGTACTTTATTCCTGTATGGCAAATCTGAATTTTCAACATCATTACTCCAGTCTTCAGTATCCTTCAGAAATCATTTGAATATGCTGATTTGCTGCTCTACTCTACTTTTGCTATACTAAAACTTTGAAGTTGTGCTGCTTTTTTGAAGTATTTATTTGAAAAGAAAATCTTTGTTATTTTATAAATCACTTTTAATCATTTTAATGCAGCATCCTTGCTGAATAAAGGTATTAATTTATTTAAAAAATAATAAGCCCAAACCTTTGAAAGGTATGTAGGTATTTTGTTATATTCAAATTAAAAAGGCAATTTTTAATGATGAACATATTTTCAAAATTCAGTATGCAAATAATATAAATTAAATTGTATCAAATTCTGAAATCAACTAATATTTTCAGAAATGACTGGTAATTCATATTAAATGCAATTATATTGAATTCATTTTACTACATTTAATTCTAATTCTAATTCTGCATCCTGTTTGCTACCTCAAAACAAATTAAAAAAGCATTCTCAGTTAACACTCTGGGAAATCTATACCCAAAATAAATAACTGTAAAAAAGAAATGTGTTGTTTTCAGATTGTGGCGTATCAGCCGTATAGTAAAGCAGTGGACTGGTGGTCGTATGGAGTCCTGCTCTATGAGATGCTGGCTGGGCAGGTAATTTTTCATCCTCTGCTTCCCTGAGCCTTTAATTTTGTCCTTTTCTCAATAGATCTTCATCCCCGACGCCCTCTCCCTCTGTCTCTCTTTTCATCAGCCTCCTTTTGATGGCATAGATGAGGAGGAGCTGTTTCAGTCCATCATGGAACAGAGTGTTTCATATCCGAAGAGTCTCTCTCGGGAGGCTGTGGCCATCTGCAAAGGGGTAATCTACTTCCTGTTCTTTCATCTTTGCTGCCTACATACTTTGCTCAAAGTGCATGCACAGGCAAACGATCCCTTCTTTAATACTAACAAAACTTCTAAAAAATGTTTACTTCAATTAGCATACAATGAATTGAATGAATTTCCATACTTTCTCTTTTCTCTCTCTCTGTTTTTCTTTCTCCATCTGTTTCTCTCCCAGCTTCTCACTAAGAACCCTGCTAAGCGTTTGGCTGGAGGAGAGGATGCCGAGAGAGAGCTGCGGGAGCATCCTTTTTTCCGTTGGATAGACTGGGACCGACTGGAGAGACTGGAGATACAGCCTCCCTTCAAACCCAGAAGTGTGAGTATCGTCTATCACAACACCTGTCTGTGTGCTGCTCACAATGTACACCAGAAATATAACACAATGATAGAAAAACTAAACTATATGACTTTGATGTTTGTTATTAAACATGCTCAATAATGTCTTTACGAAAATGTGTAAATATAAAAGGCATGGTGATGATTTGGTTTAGAGGTAGAGAAAACAAAAAACAAAGATAATCTAGATTAAAGCAGTAGTAGAAAATGGAAACTCCACACCATGAAGGAAAATAATGTTTATTTAATAATAAATAAGTAAATGGATGGGTGGGATGTACACATGATGGATAGATGATCATGTTATATTATAAAAGTTTTTTTTTTTAAATATATAAATCTCCCTTTAGGGACAACTACTGTGGATAAATTAATTATTCACTCAGTATTTAAAAGGATTGTTGTTTTTAAACTCAAAATTAATTTTCTTAAAGAGGTAAATTTTTCTTGGGTTAAAAAACAAATTACAATTAAATTATGTTATTATGCTAGATATACATTTATATAAATGTGTATGTGTGTGCATGTTTATGTGGTTTATGAGTACACAAATTTGTATAATGACATGGGTATGACATTTGTACAGTATAAACACCATTACACCTATGGAGAGTCCCCAAAAATTACAAAAAACAACATTAGTGTGTGTGTGTGTAATAAATATGAATTGATGTTTAATTAATAATTAATTATATGAATTAGTGAGATAAATGCTATATAGATATATATATATATATATTATATATATATATATATATTTTTTTTTTTTATTATTATTATTTTTTTTTTTTTATAGTTACATTTTTAATTATAATTAATTATAACACATTAGCCTTCTATTTGCTTACCTGTAGTACAGTAGTTATAATTAATTTTACATAGACCCAACATACCATTGTGGTATGTGCTCATTTTCTTATGGAGATAAATATTGTACAGTGTGTGTGTGTGTGTGTTTGTTTTTGTTATTTTAAACTCATAACCATGTAACTGGAAGTTTATTAATGCGCTATGCCTGCTCCTCCTTGTTATTTTCAGCGTGCATCCCTGCATGTGTGCATGCGTATTTACTGGTGTTGTCTTGTAAAGATGGAAGAACCAAAATAAACCTGACCCTCCTTGCCTGTAGCTCTTCGCCCATATTACTCATGCTAATCTATGTGGATAGTATGCTGTGTGAACGTATGTGAGCCCAGCAAATAAATAGAGGTGCTCTGAGTTCACAGCGCTGAACTGACGTCAACAACGTCTACTTCATTTGCTTGGTATTTAATAAAAATAACCTAGCTGATTTTATTTGTCATTCCCACAGGGAGGCAAAAAAGGAGAGAACTTTGATAAGTTTTTCACATCCGCCCCCTCCGCCCTCACACCTTCTGACCCGGATGTTCTCGCTGCTATAAGTCAAGAGGAATTCCAAGACTTCACCTACATTAACTCAGAATTTCCTCCTTCGCCCCTAACAGCTGTCTGAGAAACCCTCAATCAATCCACACCAACCGTCTTTGGACTTTTTCTGCTCCTGTTCATGAATTAAAATACCAAAAAAAGAATGTGTCTAATTTGGCTTCAGCTTGCTTACAATAGGAGTCTGCCTCAATTAGACCGGCAATCATCTTCTGCAACAACACCACACTGATTTGAATCATCTTAACGGTAAAGCAAACTAAGCATTAATAATATTTAGCCAGTCCACTCTGAGAATATCAGCCTGAATTATTTAAGGGTCATGCGTTCATGCCATTATCTCATTGGACAATAGGATCTTATTGGATATCCCTTTGGATGCTAGTAGTTGCCATGACCTAATTATAACTGAGTGCTCTATAGAAACCAGCATGAACATGATTTCCCCCATGTTTTAAAGTTCACTTCAAGCCGATTATTTAATCTCAGATCAAATTGATGTGTTTCTGCTTGTCTGTGTGTAAGATCCTGTTTGCTCTGGTTTGGTTTAGATAACTAAATAAGTGCGGACAGGTGAGCAAATACTGGTAATAACTGGTATAGGAACTCAGTATTATGATTTAGGAGTCAGACACAGGACAGCTAAATGCAAAAAGAAAAAAAACGAAAGATTAATGCTTTAGCATAACTTTTTTTTGTGACATGAATGTAAGAGCTGATACTGTAGATACATCAGAATTCATTACAGATATGATTCTATACAGACTAGAAATGTTTGCATCGTCTTAGTTTTTGGGATCCATGTTATTAAAGCAAATGAAGGAAAACACAAATTTAGATATTTGATTATTCAATATATGTATATGCATATCTATATAAAGCATGTGCAGTGTATTATAAAGTATATATGTTAATGTTTATTCAGAATAACAGAAATGACAGAAATATTCTATGAATATGTTAACCCATATCATCAGTATAAAATAAAATGTCCATGTAATCAAAATGTTTTGCAACCTCTATAGTGAAGAGAATGTGGTTCTCTTCACTATAATATATAAATTAATATATAAATGTGTTTATAGTGCTTAGGATTGATTATAATTACCAGACTGGTCTTAAAACAGAGGAATCTAAGGTTTATGGATGCATTTATTGAGTTTTATTAGTGTGAAGCTGTTATTTAGACATTGTGATGTCTCTAGATCAGCGTGAACTTGTCTTACATAGTGAAAAATCATGATGCTTGACCTAGAAAGACCCGAGTCTGCACCCTGTGCCCAAAATGTCCATCTAATACAACTTGAAAGTTGCACTGCCAGCAGAAAGTGAGGACATTTCATGCATTATGAGGGACAGACCGTTTTAGGAGTGAAAGGTTAGGGAAAAAGAGATGTGTGAGTGTAGAATGTAGATAAATGGAAGAAAAAAAATCCCTGGAATTTTTGGTAAAAAATGATTGATCACTGCCTGATCCGACATTTCCCAGCCTTTAATTTCATCACTGTCTTGCAGATCTTGTGGTTATGAAAATGGGATACCTTGTAAATCAGTTCTGCTGGAGATCGACTGTACATCAATCCTGCCAAACGGTTCATTTGAACCCAGCCAGTTAACAGCAGCGCTTGTTTTTAGGTTGGAACTAAGCTCTGTTAGTAGATCTACAAAAGCTACTTAAAATATTATTGTAATAATTAGTGAAAACTCCATGTATTGATGTAATTATGCTACTGTATATACTACGTCTTCATTTGTTTCCAATCACAATAAACGATTCAACCTCACTATCAAAGATAATTTTGTTGATTGTGCATGATAGATAGATAGACAGAATAGACCATTGCATAATTTTGTATTGAGTTGTTTTGTGTTTTTAAATGTGAAAATAAAATAGATGACTTAAACTGAGCACTTTTTGGTGTGTTCACTCCATCCTTCATCTGTTTGGTCACGTCTCACCGGTCTGTGTTCGTGCTGATGAGACGGCAGACCTTTACTCTCATCTCTCAATCTCAAGACTTTCTCTCTCCACTCATCCCTCCATCAGTGCTGTCCCAGTGGGCTTGAGTGATATAACAGGATACCCTTAGATACCCTGCCTATTAAAAACTACCCTAACCTCCTTACTGTAACTGTCTTCATCTCCGTCACTCCTCTTTTTTTTTTTAATGCCCCACTCTGACTTTCTTTTTAGTTCCGTGACCTCACCTTCTTTCTGGAACTGAAGATTTCCAGCTTCTAAAATATAAAAAAGTGTTAAATGGAAATGTCGTGTGCTGTTGAATATAATGTAGAGTTTTGTTCTTCACTCTTCTTCACTTCTTGAGGTCAGAGTGTACTATGCTATTGATATCATGCCTAAAAATACTTTATCATGAGGTTAAGGCCACTATAAAATATAATGAGACTAACAGGGAAAAGAAACTGAGAAAGGATCAGGTGAGGCTTGATTCTGACATGGACTATGACAAAAGCATTTATTTATACTGTTTTACTGAAATTTGTTTAGCATTTTCATACACATGCAATCTCTTTAGTAATACCTGAGTTTCTCCCAGACACACTTTTGCATGTTTCTTAAAAGGAACCCAGTAACCATACATGCATCTTGTTTAGAGTTTCAGAAAACACGAATTCAAGATGCGGCACTTTTTTTTTACTCATGTGGCTTACAGTAAATCTTGGATGCTGCTGCAAAGACTTCTCTTTGAAATATGACACATTGTTAGAGGAAATCGCACTAATTACTAATGTCAGGACAAAATGAGCACTCTGCCTTCTTTTTCTAACTCACTCGTTTACTGTTATTTATGCCGCTCTTTGCCTTGACTGTCTTTTCACAATACACTATTGACCAATCTGTCTTTCCCTCCACATCTAAACTGTTCTCTGTCTCTTTTACATGAGGGTGATAGTTAGAATTTGACAGGTCTACACTTTATTATGCAATATGATGCACAGTATGACAAAATGCAATTAATTTCAAATTCAATGTTACTTGTGTGTCGATGCAACTATTTGTTGTTTATTATCTGAATGAACCCACTTTTTATTTTATTTTATTTAATTATGAAATGAGTAGCTTTATAGCTAATTATTAGCCAACATTAACTTAAAGTGAGAAACAAACATGACTGCAAAGGTAATCTAAATACGAAAAACAAAGTGAAAATTAGCATTGATATCCCACTGGCTGTTACCTTATCAAACTGATATTTATAAGCCATAAATGTTTTTAAAAATCAACCCTGTCAAAAGCAAACGCCAAACGTGAGCTTTATACGATGTTTCCATCCATCCATCCAAAATGCACAATACGTTTTCCATTGCGCACTACTAACCCAAGCCCTACTACATATTCATACGCACGACGTCTGCGTTGCTTTTTGGTCTCTTTCGTTTTGCTGGGATAAAAAGAGGGACGGTAAGCGTGGAGATGTGAGGGAGGAGAAGATAACGGGGTATCAGTGGGAAATACGCACGTAAGAGAGAGAAAGAAAGAGGGAGGGAGAGACGAGAGAGAGAGAGAGAGGGAGAGAGGGAGAGCGGATAATTTGCCAGGCACCCCTGGTGTGAGGCTTGTGCCTGCGTACTTGTCAGCTCCACGCGCACGGGCAGGGTGAGTAGGCGCTTCTTTAGACTGCTTTCATTGTTCTTTACTGCTCTCAACTAATGCGTGACTGAGCCAAAGCACATTTGAACTTTTGTCAGCTGTTATAGACAGAAGTTAAAGAAAACGAACAGATATGCGTCCATGGCTGCGTGTCGACGGAGTACAGACGCGTTTCCATAATCCCAGCAGGTCTGGAAGCGAGTCGCATGTTGTGTCGGGACGCGAGGCGAAGATGTATCGTTGTTTGTGGTCCGTTGTGAATTGTAAACGTCCAGGGTCATTCAGGAGACTAGCATGCGGTGATTCTACTTACATTTGCAGCTGTTTGGTGTTGGGCAGAAGTGAGTGGATGGTAGTTGAGACTGTAACTGGCTCAGGCAAGTGCCCCAGGAGGCGCGCGCTGGCATGTAGGTGGGAACTCCATCATTACTGGGCCAAGGTCTTTCCATACATTAGCCTACATCTGGCTTGGCACTCTTTCTCTTCTCTCTATCCTCGTTCCTCACTGTACTGTATGTATTTGTTCACAATGTGGTTTTCGTAATACCTTCAGATTGCTACTAAATATCGTGGTGTTCCTTTAAACAAAAATATGCAAACATTTTTAAAGAGGCAGTTTACCGAAAATTAACATTCTGTTTAAACCTGGAGACTAACTTACTTGCCTTTGTGGAAGAAAAAATACGTTGTTGAACTTGTGAAGTGTTCATACAATTAAAAAAAAATGGGGGACCTCCATTGGACCTCAATGACTTTGATTTTATGGTCAAAAAAGCCATACCTTGATATTTTTTCACTGTTGACTTCACTTTTATTTTGGATCAAGCCTACATACTGTAAGCCACACTGACATCATACTGCGTTTAAATAGTGCACACCTTAAAGGGATAGTTCAACCCCAAAATGAAAATTCTGTCCCAAAATACTCTGGAAGTCACTGGCTACCAGCAACTCTTCAGTCACCGATATTCTTTCAAATCTTCTTTTGTGTTTAACAGATTACAGGTTTGGAACAGTTTAAGGGTGAGTAAATGATGAAAAAAAAGAACCATCCCTTTAAGTGCACACTTTTTAGCTCAGGGGAGTTACCTCGAGTTGTGCCAGTGCATAAAGATTTCCTTCAGCAAAGGTCACGACCAAATCGACCTCACGAAAATGTAAAAACATAAAAAAAAGGAAATCTGCGTGTGACTATGCAAGTTTGAGGTGGAACTTGGGCGTGCTGATTTTGTCATGGAGAAGTAACCTCTCTTCTACATCAGCACACACAGCCTTGAGGGGGCAGAAGAGCTACAGGCAAAAGAGTCTCCGTGTAGACGGTCAAGCTGGAGTTTGACATTGTTGGTCTCTGCCTCTGTTGTGTTTGCTTCAGAGCACTCAGCACCCACACTTTTCCTCTACAGCCTTTTTTTTACTGCATTGCAAAATCTGTCCATCATTTGCTGCGGTTCATCTTCTGTTGACTGCTGGTGTTAGGGCTTGTGTCATTCTTTGTGGCAGGATGAAAGGCAAAAGGTCGAACTCTCCTACATGCACATAGACGCACTAAAGTCTCGTCTAGACTTCTGAGATTCATTTTGGAAGGCAAGAGTCTCGGTCTTTTTTTTTTCTCTCTTTCTTACGCTTTCTTTTTCTCCCTCTCTTGTTGCTCAGGGTGCTGCTCTGAATCACCAGCTCGGAGAGACACACAGGAAATGACAGCATGAAAAAGACACACACACATTCTCTCACACATACTCTGTACAACCTCTTCAAAAATATCCATCATAAAAGTCGCCATAGCAGCAGCAGCTGAGTGACTGCAGACAGGAAACTGATTCTTTTAACCTCACGCATGTAACCGAATGACAGCATTCATTTCATTAACCACGTGTCAAATCCTAATCTTTAAATATGTAGCGAGCGAATGGAAGGATGAAAGCGTTCCTGTATCAGCTTGGCACAGATGCAGAGACAATGACAGAGAGCAATATGCACATTTTGCTTTGAAAAGACCTGAAAAAGATGTTTTCGTCAGCGCTGTCATCCATTCACAACTGAGACAAAATGCGTCCCTCATTAATTAAGAATCGATCAGAGCTCTGCCCTGGGAGAATCAGAGAGGTGCACAGGGTCAAAAAGAGGATGTAATCTTAGTTTTCACATAGAGAACACTAGTTCATAGTGTACACTCTGACATTTACATACTGCCATTTTTAGTTAGCTGCCCCATATATGGCCTCTCCTCATTCCTGTGTCTTTTCTTGACCTGACTTGCTATAGTGCTCGCTTAAAATCAACCCAAAATAGGTATTTTAGAAATAAAAAATTTAAAGCAGTTTAAAAAATATATGTAAATGTGTATTTAATTATTATTTATAAAACTTTTATTGTACATATTAATAATTGTTCATTTATTTCCAACAGTTCATTTTAAGTACAAATATAGAAACGTTATAGTTGCGTAGAAATGCAATAGTTGAGTTGAGTTAAAAAAAAAAAAGTTGAACAATTAGCCCAACCACTGGTCACAACCGCCAAGTTGCTGGGTTTATCAGTATTTCACACCGAATTTTTACTTTATTTATTTATTTAGATTTGATTAAAAATGACTTTTAAAAATGTTTTCCTGGCAACTAACTGACATAAAGGCACTATAATGACTAAAACTAAAAAGATCGATAACACTATTTTGATGGTCCCTTTTGAACAATCTGTTGACAATAAGTAGATAAATATTAGTACACTCTCTAATTAATATCTGCTAACTCTTTATTGTGATGGTCTCCCAAAAGACGCTCTACTGACTATAAGTACATTTCTACATGTACATGTATAAGTACATATCAACCTATTCTAACCCTAGCCCTACCAGTTTACTAATACTCTGCTAGCACTCTAGTGAGAGTTAGTAGATATGTAGCTGCAGTGTTACTTATAAACAACGGAATGCGTTAAAGGGACCATCAAAATAAAGTGAAACCAAAAATTAAAATGAAAACTGAAGTTAGTTAAAAATATGAATAAATAATTAAGAATAAAAATACTAAAACTTAATGTAGCCTTCTGTTCATTCAAATTCACTTCATTCAACTTGTGTCACATTCGATCTTCTGTAGAACGCTAAAGGCAAGTTATTTTTTTGGTGCGTACAGTTCAAAGAGGATAGAAACATGGTCTCATGATCTTTTTTGACTTTCTAATGACAATTCACTTAACCACTTCCTCACAAATACTGTTGTACGGCTCCAGAACACTCACATTACAGTCACATTCCTCATTATTTTTATGGTGCCTCAGTCCATTTAATTGTAGAAATTAATGATTTGTACACTGCTTGAAAAGTTCTTCTTTTGTGTTCAGCAGAAGAGTTAAAGTCATGAAGGTTTGAGTGAGTAATTAATAAAAAAAAATGTTCATTTTGGATGAACTAATTCAATAGCAGCTTTTATCAGATTCTGTTCTCCCACAGTGCATCACACTGCAGGGAATGCCGATGTGAATTAGTGAGCAGGACCGGTGTGTGTTTACTTGTGTCTACGTCTGTTTCCGTCTCGGTACGGATGAGGTCTGTGCCTCACAGTAAAGCTATGACTCATGACTCTGTAGGCGCTTGTGTGTGATGTGTGTGTTGTGCCATCTGAATCACTGCCAATAATCTTTTACATTCTGCTTCAATGAATGCCACCCGTTGAGCCTGGTGAACTTTGACCTTTCGTGTGATTGTCTGATTGCCGCCACACTGGGACAAGAACTGTCTCTCGTGATCTTTGACACTCTTCATGTATACTGTGAACTGAAGAGTAACAACGACTGTGTAGAAGTGTCTAGATTTGATGGTGTTTTTGCAGTGATTTGGAGCTTGGGTGCTGGCGGCTGATGTGTGTGTGTGTGTGTGTGCAGATGAGCTCTTGCAGCAGCAGGGCTCTGACTCTGCTCTCCACAGTGTTTGGGGCGTGCGGACTGCTGTTGGTGGGGGTTGCCGTGGCGACGGATTATTGGCTGCTGATGGAGGAGGGAATCGTACTGCAGCAGAACCAAACTGTCGATGTCAAGATGGCATTACATTCAGGCCTCTGGAGAGTGTGTTTCATAGCAGGTGCAGGTGCACACACATACTATACACTAAGATCTAAGATAGTACTTCATGACACAACCTTTGGACGTCAAGGGTGCCCAAACATGCTGATCTGCCTGCACATGCACAGCACAGATAATAAGAAAAATGTTTCTTTAGCAGCACATAAGAAAAATGTCTGAAGTATCATGACAGTGGAGTAATGATGCTGAAAATTCAGCTTTAACATCAAAGTAATTATATTATAATAGAAAATATTAAAATGACTTTTTTGTTTGCACAATATATGTGTGTGTTCTGTGTCTATCACATATATACACACACACTTACATACACACTTATGTGTGTTCATCCTTATGTATCTACACGCATACCATTTGTGCATGTATATATTTAAAAATGAATATGATTTATATTATTAATTAATATATTTAATATATGAACACCATATTTTTCTGAAATGCATATATTGAATGAATGATTCATTCATATACTAAAATAAACAAAAATATTTTGGATAGAAAATATTTTTATTTTGGATGCTATTAACAGTTTGACAGCACTAATTAAAATAGAACAGTTATTTTAAAATGTAATATAACATGATATTACTATTTTTACTGTATTTTTGAGGAGCATAAAAGAACTTTTGAACAGTATTGTTTTGTTTGAACGCATAAAGACACATTCAAATAAAAATAAAAAAAGACAATATGTAGTCCAAAATTAAATTCTTATAATCTAATAAATTATTATTCTACTGATATATATAAATATTATAAATAATGTATATATTGTTTTTTACTTTGTATCAGGGTAAAAATCTACCTACTTAGAACTATTATTATAATAATTATTATTATCATTTTGTTTGTTTCAACCTATTACAATTATATCAATAAAATAAAATAATGATCATTATTTCCATGATTTCTGTTTTAGGCACAGAGAAAGGTAGATGTGTGGCTTCTGAGTATTTCACGGAGCCTGAGATTGAAATCACCACAGAAAACACTGCAAATATCCTCAGTGAGTGAACATACTTCAAATCAAAGTAACATATCCACACTTTCAGGCACTGTTCTCACACACATGTATTTACTGTTCTGACAGAGATGGTGCGGACAGCTACACCCTTCCCCATGGTGTCCCTGCTCTTCGTTTTCACGGCCTTCATCATCAGTAACGTGGGCCACATCCGTCCACAGCGAACAATCCTGGCCTTCGTATCTGGAATCTTCTTCATCCTCTCAGGTAAGGTGGACACACCAGGTGCAATGAAGCCATAATCCCTTACCCTTTATAAATTCTATTATATTTTTCTCAGTTTTTAAACATTTTATACGTATATTGATCATTATATAACACTTTTAGGATAGGTGTTGTGCCATCTATAATTATGTCATCATGAATGGGCCTGGAGGAACAAGTCTCTTTCTAAAATTCTCTTACAGTTAAAAATAGTTTATAACATGTTTAATACAGATCCTTTTTTCAGCAAGATCAAATGCGTGAGGATTTTGTGTTCTCTACTCACCAGAATGCAGCGGTACCATCTGTATTACATTAACAATGTCTCCTCCAATCATAAACCTGTGTCTGAGCATGAAATCACTCCATCTGTTTATTATTTAGCCGTTTTTGGAACCGGTGGAGGCAGTGATAAAGTTTCTTTGGAGGAATTTATGTAGTTGTATTGCATTAGTTATTCTGTAAAATAACACATCTATCATACGAGTAGGACACCTTAACCTTCTGTCACATGATAGCTCTCATTACACGATTGCGTATCTTTTGCTCTTATTATTTTCTCATGTGATGTTCTAACACATTTATTTGTTCATGTAGGCACAACTGCATGATGGGTCCTATATCATGTAAATGAGAAGATTAAACTCATCAGTCAATGGTGCCAGACTTCTTTTCCAATAGATACCTCAAAAATCTGAGCATGCAGTTCAGTGCTGCACCAGCAGAGGTCAGCAAGATTATAAAATATAAAACATGTTCCATTAGATAGAATCAGACAGAGAGCCTAGTAGCCATTGCAGCACAAATGTGTCCAAATGTAAAGAGGTCATATGAAATGACATTTAATGATTGAATTATTATTGTTTTCTTAAACGAACCATATAGTTGCACTGTTCGAGGACAGAATTCGAATTTTCATAATAAAAATAAAGGATTTAGCTATATTTTAGGTATATTTAAAATATTGAATATTTACAAAATATGTTCATTTCTAGGTCCCTAAATCCAGCACATTTGTGAGAGTAAAGCACAAGATGCTTTTTGCATGAAATAGTCAAATTTTAAAGTCACTTTTCACTTTATATATATTTAATATTTGCAAAATGTGTTCATTTTTAATCAAACTAGCAAATTTGGGACATTGAAACATAAGATCATTCTCAAATCTTGCTGGAGAAACCGATGTGCCTCAGATGCTGCTGCCATTAATTAGAACAATATTATATAAAACAAGAGTTTTATTAACAGTATTATTATTTTAGTATATTACAATAACATTAAAGGGCTAAATAAATGCATTTTCCCTAATGAACCAGGTTTGAACTCCACTGTAAACGTGCATGAAATCGCACTCTCTCTAAACCTAACCTGAATGTAGAACTTATTTGTATGCAGATGCCACTGTTGTTTACCGCATCGCTGCCTCAACCTTGCACACGGCCAGAGAAGACCTTCAACTTTATCGAGAACACCTCTCTCCTCTTGCAGCACAAACTTCCTGACAGATCGTCCTTGAAAAACACCTTTTTGCTTGTCCTTTTCTCTCTGTGTTCTCTATCAGCCTGCTGCTGAATATGTAATGGGCATTTCAGACTGCTCAGGGCTGATAAAAGTGCTTCAGCTGAAAGAAGGCATTAAAAAGTAAAGATCAAGTGCTCTGATAGTGCCGTTAGATGGAGCCGCTGTGAAATGTAGCTGATGTTTGCAGGAATGTTGTGTTTTTGTTTTGTGTATGTGGGTGAGAGAATCGGTCATTCGGCTGTTGCGATAAATATTACAGGAATTTCTCGCTTTGTGCACGTTGTGTGAGCTTTTCTCACCCTGTTACGGTGTCACCGTGGTTCTCTGTGCAAACCCTCACACACACACACTCACATTGCTCTGCTATGCACAATCTGCTTGCCTCTGCTTGTTAAAGGAATAGTTCACCCAAAAAATAATATCTCTGAGGCCAACAGTGTTCCTTTATGTCAAATTTAGTATGGATCCCCTGCAGTGAATGGGTGCCGTCAGAATGAGAGCCCAAACAGCTAATAAAAACATCATAATAATATCACCCAATAATCACCCAAAACTAGCCTCTATACATAATGTTTCATTTTCGAATGAAATGGACCCCGAAACGGTCACTTGTGATGTCAAACTTAACAAGCAGTTTTATCTGCTCCGTCCTCCATGTATCTCTCCTAGCCTGCTGCGCCCGCAGTGAGCAGAGTTTGGGGTTGTGATTTATTTAGATGGAGCTGATGTCCTCTCATCAGTGGCCGGGCAGAGCCCTGGAGTGTGTACAGTACTTGTGTGTGTGTCGAGTTGGCCGAGGGTGAGCGGTCCTCAGGGGTCCGCCAGGAAGTGCATCACAGTGCAGTTATTTAACTATATTCTTTTGTTCTAGTGTTCCCGCAGCTGCATTTAATATGTGTTATTCAGCAGGAGGTATCTTGACTTTACTTATTCGTTCTTTCTCTCAGGGTTGAGTCTGGTGGTGGGGCTGGTGCTGTATATCTCCAGTATCAATGATGAAGTAATGAACAGGCCGCGGGAGCCGGAGCAGTTCTTCAACTACCGCTACGGCTGGTCCTTTGCATTTGCTGCCAGCTCCTTCCTGCTCAAAGAGGTCAGAGGATGAAATTTCAGTCCTAAATATCAGTGCCTTTCTCGGTTGTCGTTATTTGGCTCAGAGTAAATTTAAGCCCCTTGGCCTTGAATGACCAAGATGTAGTCATATTTCTTGTGAAAGCTTCAATGACTTGAACGTATCCATTCTTCTTAGCCAGAGGGGCTTAACAAATGATGGCACTGTAATTATGTCGCTTGAAGCAGATGCTTTTAACATGACCCTGCTCTGACATACACTTCAGTCGAAGGCAGGAGCTTCAAATGTGCTCTTTATGTATTATGAAAATGGAGCTTCAGATTATTTGCTACTCGGGGTCTGAATACTGTATTCAGAGCACTTAATCATATTGTTTCGTATACTGGCTGCAATAGGAAAACGTTCAGTAACTTGACCTTTAACTTTCTATTTCTACACCTGATTTGATCATGAGATTGGGTTTTTAAGTTTTCAGATATTTCTGATTGTAGGGTAGATGTTATGGAGGTAATTATGAAAGTCGAAGAAGAAGATGAAGAAGTGGATGATGGAGCCGTTTCTTGTGTGTGTTCATAAAGGGAGGATTAAGCAAAAAAAAAAATGTTCTGCTTGATTCAGCAGGATCCTTTACTATTATGGTCACCAAAGGAAACATTAGTTTGTCAGTGAGAATATTAGAGCAAGAGCTGAGAGCAATTACCTTGTGAATTTCCTATGCATGCTGCTGTTATTTCCAACCTGTCATAAATGCTTTATTGATTTGCCATACTTACCCAAAATAAATAAATAATTAAACACATAAATACATACCTAAACAAATGTGTCACTACTTTTCTGCATATTTTCCAACTATATATTAGAAATGTAAAAGTTAAAAACACTTCAAAGAGATGAGATAAATAATAAATGCAAATAAGAAATGATTCATCATTATGAATAACCCCAAAGGTCTGCAGTGTTATTATTATCATAGTCTCACTTCTGATTTTATTAGGATAACCAAATCATCTCCCTATAACTTACCTGTTAAAACTGTATTGTTTATTGTTATTACTATGACCTTTTTATTTTATGTAATGACTCACAAAAAATGTTTATCGAGCACCAAATCATTGTATTGAAATAGTTTACGAGGGTCATGTGGCACTTAAGACTGGAGTAATGATGCATTTTACAATAAGTTCAAATATAAAACATTATTTTAAATGATAAAAATATTTAATACTAATATTAATATTATTTTTTTAACTTATTTACTGTATTTTTTGGTGAGTTTAAGAGACTTCCTTTAGAACTTATTATTATTAACTTGTTGCATGCCTATTATTGCCTATTAACTATTATTACTATTTTCAACATATTAGCTGTTTATTAATACTTTTTAAAGCACATATTGTGCATGACAGTGTTCCACGTCCTTAATCCTACCCCATACTTAAACTTCCTGTAACAACTACCTTACTAACTATTAATAAACAGTCAATGAGTAATGCAGTGAAGTTGTAGTTAATGGTTTGTTAATGGCAAGAATAGAACATCGAAATAAAGTGTGACCGAAAAAAGTACAACTAATTTGCCCTGAACATCTGGAATGTGTTACTGTGTCAGTAATCTCTTCTCTGTCTCTATTAAACTCTTTCTCTCAGGGTGCTGGTGTGATGTCAGTGTATCTCTTTATGAAGCGTTACGCTGAAGAGGAGATGTATCGGCCTCACCCGGCTCTCTATCGCCCCCGCCTTTCTGAGGGCAGCGACTACAGCGGCCAGTACCTGCACCCAGAGACCTGGCCTCCACCCCAGCGTGCTCGGAGTGCCTCAGAAATCTCCAGCGACATCTCCATCCAGCTCACGCAGAACCCCCAGCCCCCGCCGAAGATCAGCAGCCAGCAGAGCACATCATCTCCAGGGATCACTGCTGCGTCCAGCGCCACCTCTGGAGCCGGATACCAGCTACAGTCACCAGGTTCTGCAGCTCCATTCCCCCACAACCATCCCCTCCACCCTGGGGCGCACGGGGCAGCTGCAGCATCCCAGACCCTGCCTCTGTCTGCGGCGCCCACTGCAGTGCCGCCCCCACACTACCACACACATATGCGCATGAGCGCCTCACCATGTTAAACACAGACAGAGAAAAACACAGAGAAAATTTATAGAGTGTTTGTTTTTACTGAGATAATGCACAGACAATGAGAAACAGAAATATGATGTAAGGCAAGATGCAGTTTTTTATATGAGAAAAGGAAGTTACTGTTTGTAACAAAAGGCCTCTTTTTAAGACTGAATGTTGTGAAATCGTAGCATATTAAACTGCAATGGATCTAACGAGGGTTCATGCAGAACACCTGACAATCTCACACAACAGAACTGACAGTTCATGTATTTAGACACACACATTAGAACACATAAGAGAACTATTGCCTTCTATAGCTAATAGAAAAAAAAAATATATATATATATATATACATATATATATATATATATATATAAGTTATTTCTCATCATGGAATCTGTGACTTGTTAGTTTTAGTGTTAATATTATCATTAAATGCTAAAGTGGGAATAACTTGTTACTGAACTTATTTTAAATGATGAACATATGTTTGTTTGTTTGTTTGTTTATTTTTCAAAGAGTTGAGAAATATTGAATATTTCTTGTATAAAAACTGTGTCCTGATGTGTTTTGGCTGTGATTTGGTTCACTGCCTTTCTTCAGAATGTTGACAAAAAAACTATATTAAAATCATTTAAATGTTTTTTTGTAAGTCTCTTTTCTAAATATAATATGTAGATCCACAGAGTAAGCACTTGCCTGGCAGCACATTTTAAATTGTCATCGCTCACAGCGCCCTCTAGTGTTTAAGAGACTGTTGAAAAGCAGCTTTAAGCGCTGTCCATGGTGCTGAAATCGATCAAAGCAACGCAGAGCATGCGGCAAAAAATAAAATGTTTGTGTAAAAACCTGTAACCATACAACATTACTGTTAATGACCATAGCAAATCACAGATACAAATAGATATTGACCAGAGTAAAACTGTTAAACTATGAACTGACAATGCCTATCACACTAGAGACTAACTTGTCATCTTTGTATCTGTCCCTTGACTAGGGGTGTGAGATTAGGTGTAATTTTAAGCAATGCAGTATGTATTGATCTTAAAACTTTAAGAGTTAGATTTAAGGGTAAGACTTAAATGGATATTTTTCCTACAAAATGCATTGATTCACTACAGGAGACCTTTACTCACGCCATGTGATGCATGTTTTAATAATGATAGATGTGCTTTATTTGACTATTTTTTAATTATTGAAAAAAAAACACCTACTGCCAAACTAGCACTTGGACGAGCTAAGAAAAAAATGTAATATAAGTCAGATTGGATCCATCTGAAAAAAAAAATATATATATATATACATATATATAGGTTCCAGGAATAATGGTCCTTGTCAAACAGGTTTCCTGAACACACCCCTTGTTTTCCATTGGTCTAACACACAGCCCCGCCCCAAACTGACACCTTTAATCTGCATCAGACTGTTTGACACAGAATATTTTTATATAAAAGTACAAAGAGTTAACAATTTCGAAAAAGAATTGCTTCCTCATAGCTGTCCCTGCACTACACTGGATTAGTAAATGTATTCCAACATCAAAAAGCACATACTTGAGCATTAAACGACAGAGCAATGTGAACGTGTGTCTGTTTGCGTGTGTTTTCTGCACTGGGACTGTTAAGTGCTCCTCTGCTCTGCGGTTCATCGTTCCATTGCCTCAGGGAAGCGTGCAGTCCAATTGATCAAAACTGTCTCTCCATCTCTCTCTCTCTATCTCTGCCTGTTTGTGTTTGAGTAGGATGTCAAAACAGTCGCATTTCAGTAATTCCTTTATCCAAGGTGTTGCACTGTCGTGTGCACCAATCCTACTAATATAGTATCTCAAACAGCTAGTGTGTGTGTGTGTGTGTGTACTTAAATGAGGGGGAGGGGGAGTCTGCCCGTGTGTGTCAGTCAAGAGTTGGATATAGCTCTCTTTTCACCAACATTCCTGCATGAAAGAGCTGTCACCCAGCATTAGCCATTCCCTGCTCTGTGTGTGAGTGAGAGAGAGAGGAAATGAATATGAATATCGGTCGAGAAAATCTTTGAAGGTCGTAGTTCACTGTACTACTGCGCAGATGGCCGAGTTTGCTCATTTGACAGTCTGCTTAATGAGGAGCATATCTTGAATCACTTAGTCCAAAACTGGGACTAGTCTTTTCACATGATTACTCATCACGCTTTCACGTTTTACTCGACCTCAGATTATTGTACGCACATCTGGGAGTCACACACACATTCACTGATCTCTAAAACGACTGAAAGCATAAGACATAGACTCTCACCCGCTCTAAGCCAATTTCGAGGCATCTGTCGCATTCAACCTGCCATTTTTCACTTCTCTCTCTCCATACACCCCCCTCTCCGTCTCTCTCTCCCTCTGCGGAACTCAGTGCTCTTTCTCAGGCTGGATAACATTGCATTTCATTAGCAGTGCGGTACTAACATCATCTCCATCTCCTGCAAAACACAGTGAGGGCAATATGTGAAGCACGTTGCTTTATGTTTCTATTATGGTGTGGACTTTACATTGATATGATGATATTTTCAATCCCATAAACCTCAACCTCAGACAAACCTTGCTGAATTTTACACATTTTACATTATGTTTGGTATGTTTATTAAACATTTTATACACGCATAATATCAGCATCTAGCTTAAATTATATAAATTACAGCCTATATATAATTATGTAAATATAATTTATATTAGATTTTTTTTCCCATAAACGGATTAAGCAAATATTCTGATTTGTAGAAATCTGAATAAACAGATGGGTTATGCCTGAATAAATCAGAATATTTTGGTTTTATATATTAATATTAAACAGACACAATAAAAGTTATAAAAGATCATTGAAGAACATACAATGCTATTTCAGTCTTTCTACAAAAAAATGGTGTTTCTTCGTAATTTACTACCAGTTAAGTGGAAATTGAATCTAACTGGTGTAGCAAATTCTACACCATCTTTTTCCAGTGAAGAAACTATTGTAGAAACATTTTAGGACGAGCGTTTTTGTATTTTAAGCATTACAAGAAGACATAAGCATGGTGTTCTTTGTGTGCTGCAGTCAGACATTGATTAAATCGCTAGCCAAAATACCAATAAATAAACACAGAAAGCACCAGCAAGATTTCCACAATAGACTCAAAGTTTTACGCTTTAAACGTAGTCAGCATATTTCATATTGTGCCGTCATCGTGGGAACATTTAGTCCCCACAATGCAGGCAAAAGCTGACCCTCTCGCACCGGCTCCAGAGCCGCTGTTGATGGAGTGAGTGTGTTTTCTCTCTCAGGAGGGAAGGAGAGGGAAGGAAAGGGACGGATAGCGCGAGCGAAGCGTTGCGGCGCGGGCGGGGCTACACGCGCTCTAGACAAATCCGGGCTCGAGTGACGTGGGGACGTGTGCGCGTTGAACATCTCCTATATACTACATCAGTCTTAAGAGAGATGCACATTAGTGACTTGTTTATATTAGAATTTGACGGCATTTTAAACGCTCTCTGAAACGCGCGATCCTCTCCGTCCTTTTCTTTTCGAACTCGTTTACAGTCCATTTATCTTGATATGCAATTCTCTCTAAGCGTCTTCCTCTTTGGGAGTGCGACGATCTTCAAACACGAGACAAACTAATCTGGTAAGCAATAATCTCAGATTTTCTGCAGTGCGTGCTGGCGATTATTGGGGGACTGTTTGGATGTGTGTGTGTGTGTGTGTCCATGTGGAATGTAAAGAGCGGAATCAATCGATGCCAAATTGCAAGCTCAGCTGTCGATTTTCTCAAAGCTCTTCGCCTGCGTTTGGTTGTTTCTGCAAATGTTTGTTAAACGGGGGGAAATATGAGAAATGAAATCGTCTTGTGCCTCTGCACGCGCATCCTCGCATTCATTATGCATGTGCAGCATATAATGAACACCGCTGATATACTTCTAGAGCAAGTCCGTTGCGGTTCTTTGGACGCATCCTGTCCCTTCAGTTTTTTGAAGCGAGAATGGAGGGCTTTTTTTTGTTTTGTTTTTTTTTTTAGACAGAAAGGCGTCCATTTTCGGTGTCGGTGGAGGTCTCCTGTAATGAATGCACTGCGGCTCGCATCAGCGCCCAGCCTCCCCCTGTCAACTCCCACACTTCACCCTGACCGTTTATCCGAGCTCACTGACCACGAGCCCGGACCTTTTCACAGCCACGCTCTTGCATGTTTGATCCATGCTTTCCAGTCACATCATGTGACCTTAGGAACGTGGCTTTTGCTGTCAAGAGGCCTCTATTTCAGCATTAGGCAATTTTCAAAGAAGAAGATGCACCTGTCACACTGATAGACGATGAAGGCCTGCGCTGTAAAAATGTTTTGTAATCTAGGCTAATCATTAAGAAATATGTGTTTACTGGGATTTTAACGAAAGGAATGAACGTCTAATTGCTTTCCTGTTTTTATAGTAAGAAAAAACGGTTTACCAATTTTCACTATTAACTTATATTAGCATGCCTATTATTAACATAGTGGCTGTTTATTACTTATAGAGCACATATTCTGCACGGCCATAATCTATATCCCTAAACCTACCACATGCACAAACTTTACCTATTCACAAGTAGAAAATTATTTAGGTCATCAGGAGTTTGTTAATAGCGAACCATAAAATGAAGAAACCGTTAAAGATTTAACACGGTTCACTTCGCTTCATTACAAAAGTGTAAAATAAAATGCCAAACTATAATGCGTGTAACATTGTCAATGTATTGTAACATCAACATTCTGGTGCCTCTTTTTTACTTGAAATTAAAATAGAATATTTAAATATATGCGTTCAGCAACATTTTCATCCAAAGTGACTTTATAATATATTTTACAATATACAAAGCTAGCTTTATTAGACAGCCAATTACAAACGAGAGAAAATGCGCTTTTTTGGCGTTAACTTAAATAAAACCTCAAATCACACATTATGAACATGCGGCAGTATTGTTGGAACATTTATTTCACTTGCTCAGTATGTCTTATTCAGTGTTTTTACTGGTAAAAAAGAAAAAGAAAGAATGAATAAATGAGACTTCAATCACACAGTGCAAGCTAGTGATGGCAGAGTCTGGCTTTGGCACAGAAACCTTAATCAGCATGCGTGTGTGCTCGCAGGAAACTTAAGATGCGCCTGCATGGTTTACACGGCCTATGACCACACAGAAATGTTTTAATGAGAGAAAGCACCTGGTCAGGACTCAGGTTGTATCGCTCTCCTTTAGAG
The DNA here is from genome assembly GCA_032359435.1 of Enteromius unitaeniatus. Taxonomy (NCBI): domain Eukaryota; kingdom Metazoa; phylum Chordata; class Actinopteri; order Cypriniformes; family Cyprinidae; genus Enteromius; species Enteromius unitaeniatus. Next base: position 6,553,412 of record JAUMHI010000058.1, on the reverse strand, counting down.
AATTCAGTTTAAGCAGATTGTGTCTCCTGGGAACACAATTATGTAATACTCTGAAGAATCCTGTGTCAGCATTGCTGTACCCACACCATTTTCCCACGATCTATACAGGAACCGAGAGCGTTTCGCACTACAACAAAGGAAAAGAAACCCCAGCGGATGGCTTTTTTACAATTATTAAAGAGCGGACCCCTGACTGAGATTATCTCCTTTATTCTCTGTATAATTTATATTAGTGAACTGCCCTGCATGCAGCTGTAATGCTTCCGATGTATATGACAAATGTTATCTCTGCGAGAAGTAGGTTTTGAAATTGATAAATATAATGGAGACATGGATTGTTTTTGCAATTGCACGTTGTGTTAGTCGTGACACTTTTCCAGGCACACTTGTTCTTTCCCACTAGACCAATACAGCTTTTAAAACAGTCATACTGCAGCAGACAAACAGAGTGGAGTGAAGTGACCCTTCATACCCCCGATCAATGCTGTCTATGGCAGAGCTATATCCTCACAACGCCAGTAAAAGAGCTTTTCTACCTACATCAGTGATGGCCGTTTACACCATTAAAACAGAATTAGAAGTTGGTTTTGTTGTTATGTAGATTGTTTATGGTCAGAGCGGTTAATGTCCTGTTCGTGGTTGCATTAGTGTGGCTTTTTAACAGACAGTGACATCAGATGAGTCAGGCAACATCTGTTTACTTTCACCCTAGTGCAGTGATGCTATAGTACTAATTTTAAACCATTTTGGCCCAGATGACGTCAGATGATGTCTTTTTTAAGCAGTAGTGATTTTTAATAAAGAAACAGCAATTTTAGAGCAGTTTATATTTAAATCTACCATTAACATGCAGTCAGTTAGATCTGTGAACTGTAATCCAACTACAATAAAATTATAATAGAATATAAAGCTCTAAGTTTCATACAATTATTAACACTTTTATTTATAGCTATGCAACATTCTTGAGCACCAAATTTGCAAATAAGAAAAAAAATTCAGCTTTGCTATCATAGGAATAAATTAAAAAAACAGTTATTTGTTTGATTAAATAAATGCAGCCTTGGGTTCCATATAAGATTCCATATTAACGTGAAATCATTCTGAACAACTTACACAGGCTTTTGGATTGTCCTTAGAGCTGTAATAATTAGAAAGAGAGAGGGAGAGTCCCTTTTATCTGTCCCATCTGGGACTGAAACTTTCATAGAATCAGAATCCTCTACCTTAAATACAGACGAGAAATAGATAGACTGTGATCATTTCCTCCCTCCATGCATATCAAACAGAACCTATAGCAAGCTGAAAGCCAGAGGAAATGATTCATTCCGTCAGTTTCCACATTTGTTGTCTGAATCTCAAAAGGAATTATAATGGCGCTTGTTTAGAGACTCTGTTAATTGCTTGTGGGAGGAGACACGGACATCCAGGTTATGCAAATGAAATGAATATCCTCACTTGCTGTCTTCCTCCGAGCTTCCTACATGGGATACAGCAGCATAACCATATTATTGTTCATCGTTCATTGAGCAACTGCCTCACGGCAAATGATCTTCATGTCTGAAGTTCATCTGAAAAGAACTTTACTAAAAATAAAAGAGCCATGGATTTATTATTGTATTAGAAGGAATATCCCTCAGCAGAAATGCTCTTACTTTTAAACTCTGCTACTGTATCATTTATTCAAACAACTATCAGATATTTGAGGATGTGAGTATTCTTTGGAGGGGAATTAAGCCTAGCTGTGCTTGCTCGATTGTGTGAATGTGAGGAGACGTGTGATAAATTCATCTAATTGCTAAATGTGGTTTTGTTAATGTTCTCTCATTTTTAATGAGAACAAATTGTTCAATACTGCAAATGGTATTTTTTTGGTAAAAGCCACGTGATGATGGGCAGAAAAACCTAACATTGTGATACATGAGTAACATTTTAAAATATGGTTTATTTCTTTTATGTTAAAGCTGAATTTTCAGCATCATTACTCCAGTCCTTATTGTTGCATGATCTTTCAGAAATCATTGTAATATGCTGATTTGGTGCTCCAGAAACATTATATTTAAACATTTATTTATTCTCTCGGAATCCCATGGAGCGCTGCAGTGAACTGATTCGATACAGTCAAGAAAAAATAGTTTATGTAGATAGAAACAAACAAATAACTGAATGAAGCAATCAGCTTTAAATAAACCAATCAGCTGCTCAGGAAAGTTTTGTGACTGAACCTTAGGGTTTTTATCAAAAGTCTATCACTTGATCAGGTTCATGCATCCACGCTGAACGAGTGTTCATTTAAAAAACTGCAGTGTGCATGCATGATCAGATTATGTTTGTTTGTGGGGTCAGTTTAGGTAGTGTAGTGTAGATTTAGTTTTGCTAGTAGTATGTGTAATTAAATTTACTGGACCAGCTTTTTTATTAGTAGATCTATACCGCATTTTTTTTTTTAATTTTGTTTTCAGTCTTAAATCAAGAAGGATTTTCTATACAAGCATGAAAAAAAAAAATCACAAAAAAATTAAGGTATGCAAGGTCAAAAAAACACTAGTTTTTCCAAAACTAGATTTAATTTGACCCCATTTCTAAATGATTCGTAAATGACTCGTGTGAAGCAGTTCAAAGAATCAGTCTGTCTAAACCCTGCCTTTCCGTGAGCCCTCACTGCTGTGATTGGTCAGATGCCGCAGTCCTTTGTGATTGGTCTACCGCTACAGTATGTGTCAGAAAACGAAACGCCCATTTCCATAACTGAATGACAGCACAGGATACAGCGTCTTCTTGACATGATGTATTCATGATGTAAAGTTGTTTGCGACGTAGAACGTGGGCGGACATTATGCAAATATGTTACTTTGTGACATGGATCCGTAACAGAGAAAGATTCAAATTGCTGACGACTCCTTTAGGCGAATGTGAGCCGACTCTTTTTTTTATAAAGAGCTGTAGTTGACAGGATAAAATGAGCGTTTTTATACTATCTATATTACAAACTTTACATTAAGTCCTAAAGAATCATATTAGCTTGTGGAAAATTGCCTTTGTATGACCCCTTTAAGTACTTGTAATGTTTTCTGACTGTTGAATTTGAATGTTTAAGGTGACCTCTTCCTGAAAGCCTTATATTATGTAAATTGGCTTTCCTCTGACAGAGTATAAATGCAGTGTCTACTGGTTCATCACTGCTCTTCTCACAGAGTTACACTTTCTTTCCTTCATGATAATGGTCATGTCAGCTGATAATGTGGTGTAGAGCTTGGCTGGTAAAAGAAAAATTGTGAAGGGGTGATCTATGAACTATCACCACTATCACTTTTGTGCTCTTGAGCAATCCACTTAACTCAAGGTTGCTCAAGGGGACGTCTACTGTAAGTTATTTATGAAATGTGATAGCTAAATAACTAGTTAGTTATGATGAACAAACTGAAGCACAATATAGGCAAGATTGCATTCACTTCTTTAGGGGAAATCATGATCCGAACTAAACACAGCGCTTCATTTTTAGACTCATTTCCTGGTTCTGGCAAGCTCTAATCTAATTGGCTGACTTTATGCTACTTCAACGAGTAAGGGCTATCTTTTTTTTCAGTCTTAAAACAAGGTCATGTTTACTCTCAAGGATGAAATAAATTGCATATCATACTTTGTTTTCTGAGTTATGTCTGTAATGGGGGACTGAAGGGACAGAAAAAATGTTTCTGTTTTGTTTTGTTTTTTCTGTTTGTTGCAGCAGCTACACAATCGTTTTTTTTACTCTTTTGTGTTGTGGTAAAATCACCCTAGTAAAAAATATACTAAATGTATAATAAAATGTATATTTATGTGATGTTAAATATTCTACATATACACTACAAATACATATAAATACATATTTATGTGAAATCAAACTTGTATTATACTAAACTGGCATACTGCTAAAGTTGAACTATTGTAAGTACAGTATAGGTCTACTTTAGGTACATTTTAAATATATTGCATTTAAAAATTTATATTATCTCAAAATCATGCACTCTTCATTAATAGTGACATTAAAACACATTTTAGGCTTAGAAGGTTAGTTCACCCAGAAATGAAAATTAGCCTGTCTTTTACTCACCTTCAAAGCATCCTAGGTGTATGTAACTTTCTTTTTTTTCAGACAAATCCAATCAGAGTTGTATTAAATTCTGTCCAAACCCCTCCAAGTCTTTCCATGGTGATAAATGGGTGTTTGCCGTATAGTACACGCATCTGTAATAGAACATCCCTCACAAGGCCTCCTCTAATGAATCCATGTGATTTTTTTTAAGATAAATATCTATATTTCAAATGTAATGAACATTTTTTCTCACTTCTGCTTATTGCTCCAGCAGGTGACATTGCGTGATTATTCACAATCGGAGAGGAAACAAAACCCCATCATAAATTAGAAGCACAAACTTTGTTTCCTTAGCTCCAACATTTCCCAGAGACATGTGACGCAATGTCATCCGCAGTCAGCAGAAGTGAGAAAAAAAGTGTTTATTACATTATATATAGATATTTATCTTCCAAAAACGCATGGATTTGCTACAGGGGGCGCTTTATTCACTTCCCGGAGCAGCAAACACCCATTTATTGCCATGGAAAGGCTTGGAGGGGGCTGGACAGTTTGTAATATAACCCTGATTAGATTCATTTGAAACCAGAAAACACATACAACTAGGATGATTTAAAGGCAATTAAAACAAAGGTCACCTTTCAGTTTTGGGTGAACTATCCCTTTAATATTAAGAAATGTGCATCCTGCGCAAGTAGTACTCCAATAAAGTTTAATTCAGATTTTAATATCTGTGTCAGTAAATATGTTAATATATTTGAACTATACTTAGTATGAAATAAATGTATTTTAAATATGTTATTAATTTTTTAGGGAAGGTAACTATTTTAGTTAAACCTGCGAACTGTGATTGGTTATTTTACTCGTCAACCATATGGTCTTTTTCCGTCTAAAGTCTGTCTTTGACTTAACCTACAATATTCACATTTCTAGTAGTAGTTTTATGCAACTTTCAAATCTTTCATGTGCTCTGCTTGTATGAATATATCCAAACAAAACAAATGACCACCAGCACATCTGAAAAAAGGGAATATTGCTTGTTAAGACCATGTAATAGTCATTTTAACTACTCTTCACTGGAAATGAACAGCTACCCCTTTGTGCTGTATAGTCAAAGGTCAGGGTATACAAGAATAGCTTAACCTTAGTTACCCTTTACTAATTAACTAAATACATTTCATGCTTAAGTAAATACAATTACAGTGTCAGAATGCCAAAGCAATCAATCGTTCACAGCTGGTAGATGGTTTTATCCAAAGCGACACTTGCTGGATTTAAGATTCCCAGGAAACTGAACTCATGACCTTGTGCTAGGCTCTACCGCTCAAACTACAGGAACATTATGTGTCGAAATGCAATCAGAAGGCATGCGCATTCATGAGGCATGTGAAAAGACAGCACATTATGTGTGCATAACACTCAAACTGTGAGTGGGACAGACACTATGTCCACAGCTGGGGCACATGGCAGATATGACTACAGTCAACAAGAGCAGTGGGAATGCGAGAGCTGCAATAAGTGGTGTGTGGAAACGAGAGCTCAGGTGTTCTGCACTAATCTTTCATTAGCGATGTCATCTCTGAGCTCAGCGCGGTCTTACACCCTCAGCATGAGGATGATGCTGCAGCAGCGATAAATTCATTCGAACAGAGCGGTGAAGGCAGTCTTTCTTTGCTTCATTTGATGTATAATGCTATTCACTTTTCAAAGTGTTTCCTTTCACAAAGCTATCCAACTTATTCAGTGCAGTTGCTTTCCTTTGATTTAATTCGGACTTTCCGTTGTTATATTGCCTCCTCTCCATCTGCTTGTGGCTCACGTTCCTTCTCCCTCTCTTCCGAATGGTGCAAAAGAGGTCATAATTGATGCTCTTTGTCATGATTGCAGCAGGGACTTATGTGCTAATTATTTTGATTTACGAGTCATAATAATTGGATGCATTTCCCATAATTACAGCTTCGCCTTTCACAGTCGTGACATGATTTGTCTGAATGGTGTATTAATGGTCTGTAATTTTGATCAGTTACTCAACGTACACATCTTGACGTGTCGAATGTATGGTGAGGAAGTAATGATCTGGGGGAAATGAGTTACTTTGTGTCTTTTCCTCCCCCTGAGCCTTGCAAATCAATTCTCACACGGCAGCAATAGCTGTGAAATTATGAATGGAAGCAGCATTGTGGCTGACGTGGCACGACAGTCTCGTGAGAACAAGATCTCTGCTGTTTTTTCTTGTGACTGTGTGATTATAAATAGATGTAAATAAATATGTGATTTTTGTCTATTCGTTTGAATGCATTTATCGCGAGTAGACTGTGATAATGCAGAGGCGATCTGCTTGTTATCATGCGTTGTGTGTGTGTGGCTCTCGGTTTGATGTTCTCTTTTTTTTGTCGACTTGGGTTTAAGTATGGCAGAGGCATCACATAGAAACAGACACTAAAAGCTGCCTTGCAACTGTCTTGTGAGTGACTCTCAGGCTGATTAGTGTGACATATAGAAGAACAGTGTATTTCATACCGCCTCGCTTAATGTTTCTGGGTCCTGCAGAGGTGGAGTTAAACCCCTCAGGGCTGTTCAGTCCTCGCTGGCTTTCTGTGGGCAGTCCTGTGAACTGCAAAATATTATGGCCTGTTATTAATCAGTAACAGTTTTGGCACTGTTTTGGGGGGAGGAATATAATAATTCTTTGTTTGAGGAGAAGTAATGATGTTTTGTTAAGCAGCGGATGCTGTAATGCAGTGCTTCTCAATTGTTTTTGTTCCCCTCCAGGACCCAGATTTATCCAAAATGTCACTAAAATAAAACATTTAAATAATATTATTATTAGCTAAGTAGGTCTAAGAATATGCATTAGTTGTTTCTTTCTTTCTAGATGCTATAAATCACGTAAAGATTTACTAGATGCATACAAGGTGATATGTATTTAGCTACTCTCTGCATAGTTAATTTGTTAAAACTCAAAAATCATTTTTTTTCCATTGTGCATTCCAATCAATCTCCACAAACTGTAGTTGCTGGTTTTTCACAATAAAACAATAAAAACATAATTAAATGCATGATTTTTGAGTTGATCTGTTTTTGCAAATAACCTCTTCATATACATTTATATTGTTAGATGTAGCACTGAACTTTCTTTTTTATTAAAAATTCCTGCTTTTATTCAGCAGGAATGGAATAAATTGATCCAAGTGAAGACATTTATACTATTACAATAATAATTGCTTTGCAAATAATTGCTGTTCTTTAAACTTTTATTTCTATTTATCAAAGAATCCTGACAAATCTATCATGGCTTCCACAAAATAGTTTTCAAAATAGTTTGATAATAAATGTTTCCTGCATCAAAACAGCATATGAATATGATTTCTGAAGGATCATGTGACTCTAAGGACTGGAGCAATGATGCTAAAAATCCAGCTTTACCATTACAGACATCAATTACATTTTACAATATATTAGAAGTGCATAATAGTGCAAGCTACATTTGTACTGTACTTTCAATACACATACTTCTTATTACATACAAAAGACTGAAGTTTATGAGTTATGTGTATTTATGTATACACACTCAGGGGAAAAAAAGGACAAAGGTTGACACTTTTGCAAAAGGTACACCTTTGTACTTTTTACCCCTAAATAACTACCTAAAAGTACATATGTGACCCTGGACAACAAAACCAGTCATAAGTGTCAATTTCTCAGAAATTTTGATTTAAATATGATCTGAAAGCTGAATAAATAAGCTTTCCATTGATGTATGATTTGGATGGATAGGGTAATATTTGACCAAGATACAATTATATGAAAATCTGAGGGTAAAGAAAAATTTAAATGCTAAGGAAATCACTTTTAAATTTGTCCAAATTAGATCTTATCAATGCATATTACTAATCAAAAATGAAGTTTTAATATATTTTAGGTAAGAAAATGACTAAATACCTTTATGGAACATGATCTTTACTTACTATCCTAAGGATTTTTGGCCAAAAATAAAAATCTATAATTTTGACCCATACAGTGTATTTTTGGCTATTGCTACAAATGTACCCCAGCAACTTAAGACTGGTTTTGTGGTCCAGGGTCACATATTGTTACCTAAAGTCAAGTGTGCATATTAGTACCTAAACATTACATTTTAGTATCTTTTGAAAGGATACCAACTCGATGCATAATACACTTAACAGAGCTTACTGCATATTTCTCAGGGCACTTGAGAGGAATTAAATTTAAAGAGCATTGAACATGGTCGTAGTGTTTTAGTATCCTAGTAGTTTCTCATTTGTAGTGTAATACAATTATTGTGCATAAGTTTATAGTACACCTGTAGTGCATACAGTACTGCTGTAGATGTGGATAATATAAAACATTGTAATTATTGTAAGTATTCCCATGCAGCATTTTTAATTAGTATTAGTATAAGTCAGTAGTGCTGCAATGCAGTTAGCTTCTTGGGAACCTATGTTTCTGAAGTTTTAAAGGTTCCTTAATGCTGGCAATGTGATATAGCACCACTAACCCTTTATCGGGCAAGGAACTATATTTGGTAACAATAGGTTACTTGCGTAACCCTGGTTCTCTGATAGCATTAAGTGAGGTGTCTCACTATGGGATACGCCCCTTCCACGTATTCCTCAGAAGCCCTATTACATTACGCCAGCCCCAATTGGCTGGCAGA
>JAUMHI010000058.1:6526122-6544562 GCA_032359435.1 Enteromius unitaeniatus | reverse complement strand
TATATCATTATGCAGTGATTCAGTGGGAGATTTATTGAAATGATCAAGCCATAAATAGTGAAATATAATGTTTAACTTTTTAGATTTTATTCATTTATTACTTTTAACCCAATTTGTATTATTATGGCATACATTGGTGTTTATTTTTACTGTGAGCCTTATTACTGCTAAGATACCCTAAACTAGTGTGCTATCTTCACTCAATATTTACATATTTGTCAGTATTCTTCATTTTCAGTAGATCTAAACTCTAAATTTTTGTATATATCCAGCTTTTGGAAAACAAGAGTCTATGGCACATAAAAAAATAAAAATAAAACAAAGGGGAAAAAATTTATTAATTAAATGAGAAAAAGTGTATGTACATTTTATGTTTTTATTTGTATTTTATGTGTGTTTTTAACATTGTAAATATATGCGCTTTTTGGGAAAAAAGATGACCATAGACTGGCGAGGAACCATATATGGTAATTTCATTGACCTTGATTTACAACATAAAATTGTAATTATTTTTATAAAGTCACAAAAGCTTAAAAGTCTTGTTATAGCCTCCGACAACATTCCAGGGTTGAAATGATGAATTTCCAATTATTTCAATGAGTGCCCTATAAAGGGTTAATCAGTGATTACACGGCTAGAAAAAAGGCGCTTGTGATCTGTGAATATGACTTTGTGACAAGGGCTGCTGGCAGAGACAGGAGCTGTAGTAATGAAGTCTTGGACCCAGTTTACACAGGTTAATGTCACATGATGCTTTATTCCCTGCTGAGACTCCACCGAGAGTGCGGAAACAGACTGTTGCCTCTCTGCCTCCATTTCTCACACTTTCAGTCCCAGATTCTGGTATCGATCAAAATAAACTTCCTGACTTCACTGTGTGAGAAGAGATTAAATGAGAGATTTTCATCTTCTCCAGCTGCTTTGATCAAGTTATTTTGTCATTATGGTTTTCTGATTAATACCTTTACCCTTATGTGTGGCCATAGATATTAAACTAGCTTCCTTTATGAAAAAAAGAATAGTCCTTATTTTAATTGTATTAAATGTGCATTTGTAGTGCACTGCAAATGTTAAATGTGTATTTACAAAAGTACTTGCAGATAATATATCAATCAAATAAACAGAACACTCTCATGGCTTGTTAATGCATTGTATTAATGTCAATGACAACTTTTACTTTAAAGCACATTTGAAATCATTGTGCTTTTGTCGTGTATTAAAGCTGTGCGCTTTATTAATGATTTCCAATTACATTAAATGAAGTTTCTAAATACATTACATTCAGTTTGCACTTCACTAAACTATTAGTAGTATATTATTAACACATTTATTCACATACTGTATGATTATGCAAAAATATCAATACACAAATGTTTCTATCCCAAATAGTTCTCTTAATGCCTGCTGAAAACTTATATTGTATGTCATTTTTGTCATTATATTTTATTTGTGTGTGCTATTTTTGTATTTACAGTCTAACAGCTTACACCTGATAAACGTCTTCAGTTACAATCGTTCGGATTGCCACATGCAAAATTCCACGTTTACAATGTTTTTCTGTAAGATTTTCTCTTTTGCTCTGATGTGACACATTAGAAAACGGCTGAGATTTTCCATCCATGCTTTACTCAAAAGGGATTTTTCTATGAGAGCTCCAAATCTGTACTGCAGAGGCTCACCATGCAAACAGGGTTTAACCCATTTTGATGGCTGTGCCATATTGCATTATAAATTATTAACAGCCAAGGCAGCCCTGCATTATGTCTGCTAAATTATGTTTGCTAAATTATGCGTACTGCGCGATTGTCCTGTGGTTTTAGAGGTTTTTCGCTGTGTGTGTGCGTTCGTGAGCATCTTTGCCTCGTATAGGTGTGACTAACGTAAAGCATCCAGTGCTGTGAGGTAATGCTTCTCCTCCTGCTTGGTCAGGGAGTCTCTACAGGCTCATTGCAATGATCCAATTCGTGTGATGTTGCTGAATTGCATGTTTGTCAGTTATTCCCTTATCGCATCCCGAGGGATGAAAGCACTACCCCCCCACCCCCCAATCTCTCCATGCTTTTGCGATTCAGCGTTACTATGGTAACAGTGGAGACCTGCCTTTGCTCTTCTCTCCCCAAGTTCTTTAGAATCAATCCTTGCTAAAGTTCCCCCAAACAATTTTTGTGGCAAAGAAGTTGCGGCAGAAATGAATTCTTTCTTTCTTGTCAATCTCCAGGTTTTTTTTATATGAGCAATGACCAGAACTGACACAAAGTAAGACCATAGCCACACACAAAGGCAACAACAAAAGCTTCTCCACTGCGGTCGACCTGTGAGAGCAGCAAGAGAAACAGCGAGGAGCAAACGAGTGCAGGAAGGAGAGGAGGAGTGTGCGAGGACAGTCGATGGATGCTGCCCGGATTGAAGGGACAGCACATTCTCATCTGACGAGGAAAAGAAAGATTTCAAAATTGAGTCGAAGGACAGAAACTCGCCGTCAGGTAAGCTTGTCCAGTCAGGTAACAGTGTTAAAGGGTTACTCCACTCAAAAATGAAAGTTTTATCATTAATCAGTTACCACCATATCGTTCCAAACCTTCCAAAGCTTCGTTCTTCAGAGGAAAACAATATAAGATATTTTTGATGAAATCCGAGAGTTTTCTGACCCTCCATAGGCAGCAAACAGCAATGGTAAAAATTTTTGAATAAAGTATTTCCTAACCACTGATAAATGTTTTTAAATAGTCACATGGACTATTTTAATGATGTCTTTAACTAGCTTTCTGGGCCTTGAACATGTTTGTTGTGTTGCTGTCCGGGTCAGAAAGCTTTTAGATTTCGTCAGAAATATCTTTTTGATATTCATTTTGGTCTTACAGGTTTGGAACAACATGATGAATAACTAAAAATGTACATTTTTGGGTGAACTATCCCTTTAAATCATCTTCAGGCTGATGCCAAGTCAGACTCATCTCTCCGTCTCTGTACTATCAATATTACAGAAATCAAATACAAGGAAAGATAGATGGGCAGGCAGCTCTCTTCATTTGCTTCATCTCTCGCTCTCTCCTATAGGCATGGTGTGTGAGAAGGGCATTCAGATCCTTCTCACCATCGTGGGTGCTTTCGCATCCTTCGGCCTGATGACGGTGGCTATCGGCACTGATTATTGGCTGTACTCGCGGGCGCTCATCTGCAACAGCACCGCCAATAACACACAAGAAGATCCCCATAATAAGGAGAAGAAGGACCCCGGGGCCTTGACGCACTCTGGCCTTTGGAGAATCTGTTGTCTGGAGGGTCAGCCACTGTCTTAGCTCTTGGTTATATTGTGTGCAGTTATTTGAAAAAAAAAAGAAGTTAAGATTTATTAACTTTTGCCTTCATTGGAGCAGCCCTATGAAAAAACAACAACAACAACAACAACAACAAAAAACAAATATATATATATATATATATATAAACTTTGGCCTAAAATTTTATATATATATACATTGGATATACGTTTACATATACAGTGTGTTTGTTTGTGTTTTTAATTAATTTTAATGATTAATGCTTTTTAAAACATTTACAGAATTTGATGATATTTCTGTAGCATTTTTAATTCTACAAGTTAAAAAAAATATTTTTTCTATAGAATAATCTTTATCTATTTAGATAAAGTTTTTTTTTTATTGTCATCTCTTCAATTATATATAACGTATTGTTCAATATTTGGGGTTGGTAAGATTTATTCATGTTTTTCAAAGAAATCTCTTAATACTCACCAAAGTTGTATTTATGAATCAAAAGTAAATACGGCAATATTGTGAGAAATGATTATAATATAAACTAAATGGTTTTAACTGTAATATATATTAATAGCCAATGTGTCATTTATTTCTGTGATGGCAAGGCTGAAACTTCAGCATCATTACCCCCCCCCCCCTTTTTTTATAAACCATTGTAATATGCTGATTTAGTGCTTAAGAAACATTTCTTATTATCAGTGTTGAACATAATGTTGTACTTTATATTTTTAAAAACCTGTAGCAATAAATGTTATTAAAAATTATTAACTTACTAAAAAAATAACAATAATAATGTTACTAACCCCAAACTTTTGAATGGTGTGTGTAAAAATATATACATTCCCAATAGTTGCACTGACGATTTAAAATGCTATCTTTGTATTTTCAATATTTATATCTATATCTAGGTAAGTTGAAGGGCATATTCTTATACCCGTCTTAGATTGTTTTACAGGTTGGCCATGATTCCAATTGTAAAAATACTCTAATCATAAGATTTTTAATGTTTTGTAATGTTATTTAATGCAAGAACTTTAATTATTCATCAAATTAATAGGATATCTCAAGCTTTACATAATGCATATTATTCAAGTATTTTCTATGGCTAATTTGCCCGTATAAAGGATGAAACCATTTCAAAACTGTTAATTTTTTATTTAAATAGTATTTAAGGATAATTAACAGTCACAATATCATAAAATGTATACACGGCCTGATATGGAGTTATACTGAGTTTTGTGTAGGAGCAAAGCCCAAAAAAGCCTAATTAAAAGGCTGAGCTGATTGCATTGAGAGGTCAAAACAGAGGGACAACAGTCGTGGTCTTAGGGGCCGTTTTAGCACCTCGTGCTCTCACTCATCCCCGTGTAATGCGCTCTCCACTCCGCCTGCAGCCAGCCATTGTGCGCTGCTAATTTAGCCTTATGGCTAAGCTCTCTGATAACAAAGCATTCAATTAAAGATAAGCCTGAATTCCCAATCATCACAGCGGTGCAGCTTCTCTCTCAGTCGTTTCTCTTTGTTTCTTTGTATCTCATTAAAGCTTTGCTTTCCCCTCTTTCTTTGCCCCGTTGGTCGCTGTAAGTGTTACAGCACTCTTGGCATAGTTTAGAGGTCAAGACATCCTTGCTTTCCTCAGGGATTAGAGCCAAGATGGATGCTTAGTTGAAACACAATTAAAAGCAGGTGAAGTGGAAAGCGGACATTTTGGATCTGCATAATGAATGTCACAGCTAGCTCGGCCCAAACAGCAAGTACTGTTGGCTGTGTGATGATAGGTGCACTGATTGTCACATCACCCCGACTCAATTCTAGACATGCACCCACACACACACACGCTGGGTTTCATTCTTGCATTCATCTACGCTCCCCTGCTGCTGGAGCAATCGATAGCAGAAGCTAATGCTATTCTTAAGCTAATGAGATGCTTTCATGTTCATGTAGCTTAGATCAGAGAAAGCAAGGTCATGGTAAGTAGGCAAATACCCGCAGGCCATAGCTGCTGAAAGTCCAGCATGAGTGTCCATACTGACTTGGTCTTAATTTGTTCTTAATTATATATATATATATATATATATATATATATATATAGATAGATGCCCTATTAGCTTCTGTTTCTATTGGCTGCTGTACATAAGTTATTAGCCATATTGGAACAGACTAGGCCTGTCTGTGAACAATCAAGACTTGATTTTGCAACAAGATATCCTAAAGTTACCGTAGTTTAAAAACCCTTACTATTGAGGTAATACATATAAAAACAGATGAGAAAGGTTATACCATTTCTTCAGGAATTTAAATGTAGGCTGTTTTTAGCCAGTGGTTACAAAAAATCTTGAGTGATGATGCATTGACTGGAGCAGTTGAATGTGGCATATAAATACACAAATACATAAATTACTTAAAACAATAATAATAAATAATTGTAAGTCAACTTTTTAGATTTATTTTAGCTAGTTGTCAAGGCAAAACAACTTCAATATTGGCACAAAAAAATACTAAAACTAAAAGTAAATTTTAAATAAGAACAAAAAAAATAATTAAAATGAATCATAATATTAATCTAAATAATAAAAAAAACTATAGATGTGTAAAAATTAACTCTAAATTAATTCTTTTTTATATACAGTAAATGGTGATTAAATGTATTAATCATAATAATAATAATAATACACTGGCCTTAGATATTTGGTATTATGATATTAGATATTATGATGAAGCCAACTATTAAACTATTACAAAAAAAACTATTAAAAAAAAAAGAAAATTGGACTTGAATTTTGGCAAACATTTTGACCTCAAATCATGATTCAAAATATGTAACAATTAAATAGAACCACTGAAAGAAAAACAAATGTGTCCCTGTGTTGTTTTACACATGAGCAGCAATGATCTAGTGTTTGCCGTGGCTCGGAGAGGCTCAGTCCACAGTAAAATGCTGCTCTATATGAACTTCATCTCTGCAGGTGCCTCAATTTTGGGTCACTTGTAACATGCAAATTTTAATTTAAAGCTGATATTAAAAAAAAACAAAAAACGTATTTTGCTGAGGTTGGCAGGTCAGTTAATGTGCACTTGATAGATTCTATAGTTGAGACACAAGGTCATTGCTGAAAGATGCAGTATCTCTAACAAATAACCCAGATTCTCCTCAGTGACCTTTCCCCTTTTTGCCCTCATCTCTTTCTTACAGATTAATGTCCATGAGAGGAGGAATATAAAAAGACATAAACAGCTGTGAAAAGAATCCCCCCCACACTTCTCCACCTGTATCTCCCTGCGTCTGTCTCATCACTCCATCACATTCCCACTCCATCAGTCAACACCAGTCATGAAGTCATCATGTGCGTCTGTCTGTCTGCACTGGAGCGGGTAGCTATTCACTCCCTGACTCCAGGCCTAGCTGCATGTGTGTGTGTTTCCTGTTCCACATCTTAACAAACGAACATAATGAATTAAGAGAAATAGATCTGTATCAGGTGCTACAATCAGAAAATGACTTCCCTATCTAATCTGAAGAGATTGGATTGCCGATTAGGCCATTAATTGGTATTTCAGAACTCTTGCAGTATTCTTAAATGAGATTTTCTATCTATCTATCTATCTATCTATCTATCTATCTATCTATCTATCTGACTGTTTGTCTGTCTGACTGTGTCTATCCTTCTGTCTGTCTGTCTGTCTATCTATCTATCTGACTGTGTGTCTGTCTGTCTACGTGTGTGTGTGTGTGTGTGTGTGTGTGTGTGTGTCTGTCTCTCTGTCTGTCTATCTATCTGACTGTGTGTCTGTCTGACTGTCTGCGTGTGTGTGTGTGTGTGTGTCTGTCTGTCTGACTGCGTCTATCCTTCTGTCTGTCTGTCTGTCTATCTATCTATCTGACTGTGTGTCTGTCTGACTGTCTGTCTGCGTGTGTGTGTGTGTTTGTCTGTCTGACTGACTGTGTCTATCCTTCTGTCTGTCTGTCTATCTATCTATCTGAAAGTGTGTCTGACTGACTATCTGTCTACGTGTGTGTGTGTGTGTGTGTGTGTGTCTGACTGTGTCTATCCTTCTGTCTGTCTATCTATCTATCTGAAAGTGTGTCTGTCTGACTATCTGTCTACGTGTGTGTGTGTGTGTGTGTGTGTGTGTGTCTCTATCCTTCTGTCTGTCTGTCTATCTATCTGACTGTGTGTGTGTCTGTCTGACTGTGTCTATCCTTCTGTCTGTCTGTCTACGTGTGTGTGTGTGTGTGTGTGTGTGTGTCTGACTGTGTCTATCCTTCTGTCTGTCTATCTATCTATCTGACTGTGTCTGCGTGTGTGTGTCTGTCTGTCTGACTGTGTCTATCCTTCTGTCTGTCTGTCTAAATGTCTGTCTGTCTATCTATCTATCTGACTGTGTGTCTGTCTGTCTGACTGTGTCTATCCTTCTGTCTGTCTGTCTATCTGACTGTGTCTATCCTTCTGTCTATCTATCTATCTGACTGTGTGTCTGCGCGTGTGTGTGTGTGTGTGTGTGTGTGTCTGTCTGACTGTGTCTATCCTTCTGTCTGTCTGTATGTCTATCTATCTGTCTATCTGACTGTGTGTGTGTGTGTGTGTGTGTGTGTCTGTCTGTCTGTCTCCTTCTGTCTGTCTGTCTATCTATCTGACTGTGTGTGTGTGTCTGTCTGACTGTGTCTGTCCTTCTGTCTGTCTGTCTATGTGTGTGTGTGTGTGTGTGTGTGTGTGTGTCTATCCTTCTGTCTGTCTGTCTGTCTATCTATCTGACTGTGTGTCTGTCTGACTGTGTCTATCCTTCTGTCTGTCTGTCTATCTGACTGTGTGTCTGTCTGTCTGTGTGTCTGTCTGTCTGTCTCTATCCTTCTGTCTGTCTGTCTATCTATCTGACTGTGTGTCTGTCTGTCTGTGTCTATCCTTCTGTCTGTCTGTCTATCTATCTGACTGTGTGTCTGTCTGTCCGACTGTGTCTATCCTTCTGTCTGTCTGTCTATCTATCTGACTGTGTCTATCCTTCTGTCTGTCTATCTATCTGACTGTGTGTCTGTCTGTGTCTATCCTTCTGTCTGTCTATCTATTTGACTGTGTGTCTGTCTGCGTGTGTGTGTGTGTGCCTGTCTGTGTCTATCCTTCTGTCTAAATGTCTGTCTGTCTGTCTATCTATCTAACTGTCTTTCTCAAGTTATATACTATAGTATAATTTCAGTAGGAGAAATAATAATAAAAAATAATATTCATACAGTTTTCTATATAAGACTGTATTTATAAGATTTAGTATTTTCCGTATAAGTTTTGTTTTGTTTAGAAAATATTTTTATTTAGCAAGGACATGTTGAATCTGTCAAAAATGACAGTGAATGCATTTATATTGTTACAAATAGTTTCTGTTTCTAATGAATGCTGTTAACAAACTTTCTGTCCATCAAACTCTGAATATATAATGGTTTCTATGAAAATATTAAATAGCACAACTGTTTTCAACTTAAATGATTTTTTCCGAAGGGTCATGTGACACTGAAGACTGAAGTAATGATGCTGAAAATTTAGATTTACATCACAGGAATAAATTACATTTTAAAATGCATTAGAATAGAAAATGGTTATTTTATTGTCATTAATTTCACAGTGTTACTGTTTTTACTTGGTTGAGCATAAGAGACTTCCCCCAAAAGCATTGAAAACAACAACAATGTCACTTAATTATAATCTATATAATATTAAATAAAGGAATCTAACTGCAGTCTCTGCCAGAAAGTGCAGCGAGTGCTTGTACATCAGGGTGTGATCATGTAGACACATTTGTGGGAAAGTGTGGGGAGTTTTGATGGAGGTATGGTGCTGCTGTTAAGGTACAGTTAAGCTCAGAAGTAACATATGCAGAGTACGTGAGGCTAGTTGCAAGGATGTCTTACCTCTGATGTTCCTGTCTGTTTGCTTGTAGGGGTGAAGCGTGGCGTGTGCTCCCAGATCAACCACTTCCCAGAGGACGCTGACTTTGATCATGATGGAGCAGAATACGTCCTGCGTAAGAGGCTGCCCTTTATTACAACAATAGATTTTATCATGACAAACCAATTCTGCAGCATGAATGAAATGCAGCTACAGCAAAGGGCTTTGCCTTGTTAAAGAAACAGTTCACCCCAAAATTAATCATTGCTACTATCTTTACTCATTCTTGTTCAGTTTTAAATCCTTACGCTTTCTTCCGTGTTTCTTTAAATAACATACTGCAGATACATATTCAGATATAATTCAGCAAATTCAATCCCCTGAAATGCTCCAAGTCATTTCTGTGCTACAGCTTCCCGTGTGCACGTGCGCATGTCACACGCATAAATGCATGCATGCACACAGGTTGGCATTTTGGTTGGTATTTAGATGGCATTTCCTTGCACTGTCCCAGCTTGACTGGTCCCAGATGGGATGCCGAACTGCCAAGGGAATATTTTTCCTCTGGGGCTTTTTCATACACAGTGCATAACTGCATCATTTAATTACCCAGGTGCCTCATTTTAGCTTAATATTTGTCTAAAAAATTGTGATGGAGATAAGAATGCACAGTGTTAAAGACCTAAACAGAAATGACTGGCCTTGCACTCATCATGTCTCACGCTTCTAATGCTCTTCGTCTCTCACCCTCTCCAATCTGTCTCTGTACTCTGCTATTCTCTCTTTCCCTGCAGGAGTGGTCCGGGCCTCCAACATCTTTCCCATTCTTAGTGCCATCCTGCTGCTAATGGGAGGAGTCTGTATCGCAGCCAGCCGTTTCTACAAGAGCAAAAGGAACATCGTGCTGGGGGCTGGCATTCTGTTTGTAGCGGCAGGTAAAGTGTGTGTATTGTGTGTGTATATATACGCATTGGTCAAGGAGTAAATGTCAAATTACATCTAATAGTTACCTGTAATAGGAAAACGTGTCATACACTGTGGTGTCCTGAAGTTGAAAAGTCTTAAATCTGGGATAAATAAGAAATTAAATATGAAAAAATCTGTATAATATTATACTATATAATATTAAATAATATAATGTGTGTCTTGCATTGCTTTTAAAATATATTCTATATTATATTATATTATATAAATTTTCCATTTCTATTTATACTTTTTGCAGACACCTTTATTCAAAGCAGCTTACATTGCATTCAGGATATACATTTAATTACAAATGTACATGTGTTCATTTTAAATTTACTTATAATTAAATGTCTAGAATGCAACATAATGCATATTATATTATTATATTACATTGCATTATAAATTATTTTAATATAATTATTTTAATACATAATTTTTTTAAATCTAAAATTGATGTACATTTTTCTAACATTTTCAGTAAATATAATATTAAAAGGGGGAGGGGGGGTATAGAAAAAAATTTATATACTAAATAGAAGCTTTTGTGCTAATGGTCTAAGATACTTGGATCCCACTGTAGTATATACTTGTAGTACACAATAGTCAACATTGTAAGTGGATATAAACCTTACATCGAAGTTGTCCTTAATACTAAAACCAAAATGCCTTCTTGTTTTAGGACAACTTTGATGAACACTTTTGATTCACTTCAAATGTTTACTACTGTACAGTAAACAAAACATCACAAAATATTATAAAATGCTAAATAATGCTGTTTGTCTGTACAGCAAGATCTGCAATATTACTGTAAAATGTAAAACATTCAATCTGACAAAACCTAATTGCCAGTATAACCTGTGAATGCTTTTTTTTTTATTCTTAGTTTTGATCAGTTGTCATGTTTTTGATCATTGATTTTTAGGCCTGAGTAACATCATTGGTGTGATAGTGTACATTTCTGCCGCTCTGGGTGACATTTCTCCGAAGAAGGATGAGGATAAGAAATGGCAGTATTCCTACGGCTGGTCCTTCTACTTCGGCGGGCTGTCCTTCATCCTGGCTGAGATGGTGGGGGTGTTGGCAGTGAACATCTACATTGAGAAGAACAAGGAGCTCCGCTGTCGCTCTCGCACCGATATCTTTAAGAGCACAACTCACGCGATGCTACGGCTCCCGAGCTACCGCTTCCGTCGCAGATCACGTTCCAGCTCTCGGTCCACAGACCCCTCGCGCTCACGGGACCCCTCTCCCGTGGGTGGCCCGCCGGGGGGGAAGAACTTCGGAATGCCCCCGTCTGCTTTACTCTCCCAGGGGCCCATCTCTGTATCCACGCTCCCCAACCCTCACTCCCGCTCCACTCTGCCAGGGGGCGATATTTCCCTTTACACCCTTTCCCGAGACCCCAAACTGGGGGGTTTGGGAGGGCTGGGCGCCCCTCCGCTGTACGGCACGGTGGACCGCGCCACACTATACCAGCTGCACAACTGCTTCCCGAAAGAGAGCGGAGGGGGCGGAGGAGGCATGATGATGAGTGGGACGCTGCCATCGCTCAAATCCCACAATCCCTCAGCCGTCCAGAATTCTTCCAACTCCAACGCACCGCTCAGCAACTCTGTCCCGTCCTCCCAGCCTCCACCTTTCTCCTCCTCTACGGTGGAGCGGGAACGAGGGATGGGAACGCTGGATAGGCTAGGAAAAGGTGACAGAGAGAGTAACTCCAACACGCTAAATAGGAAAACTACGCCAGTGTAGGCAGGCAGAGGGTAAAAAAAAAAAAAAATCAATCGAAAAACGGAGACATAACATAAACACTGGAAAACAACTAAAAAGAGTATTAGTCTCTTGGCACTGACAAATGTTTCACTTTATGACAAAAATAAAGAGTAAAAGATTGACAAACATCTCATAATAACAACACCACCTCATATTTTCTTTTTCTTTTATAACATGTTTAAGCTATTATCATGGGATACTGTGATATTATTTTGCTTGATTTTAGACGTGGGGTTTTAAGACGGCGTGTAGTGTTGTTGTTATTATGACTAGGTTTGAACCGCCAGCTCTTAACGTGTCGAATGATTCTAGTTATTAAACTAGAAAGACTATTTTGCTTTTCAAAGATTTTTGACTGTGACTCCAAAACGTGATACTGAGCACTGCAGAAACACGAGTATATTCAATACGTGCGTGAAGATTATTACTACGACTAACTTTGTGAGAAGCATTTTATTTATTTTAAAGAAAGTTTTATTTTCTACCCTTTGATAACATGCAATTTAGTGTAATATCTGTATATCTGTCTTCCAGCTCAGTAAAGAGATCAGCACCATAATTGATGGACTGAAATGACAAAGAGTTCAAATGAAAAAAGATTTTTATATAAACCTACCATCATAATATTTTTGTTAAAATCACTATTAGCAGTAGAAGTAGCACTTGTTGAATTGAAAACCTTTGTTTTGGGGCATTAAAACATTCCCACACTTGGTCAAAGAGGGACAGGTGATATATTTGTATAGAGAAAATGACGAATGATGACATTCAGAAGAGGGACTTCTATCCAAAACTGTGCTTTTCAAATCGGAGGGAGGATGGGGGGGGGGGGAACTAGATTTTGAAATGCAAATGTATATTACACATAACTGTATTTGAAAAAAAAAAAAAGACACTTTAAAAATCGAGAGTATGATGTGAAGGGGGAGGTCTTTATCTATTGAAAAGGGCGGAATGGGAGGGTGGGTCAGGTTTTTTTTTATATGTATGAGGACACTGTCTTCCTTGAGCTCTGATTGGGCTACACTCGTATGTGGGGCATGCCCTGTGTCATTTGTGTTTTTCCTCCATTGTGTCATATGATCATGACAGCATCCCAAAGGCAAACTCCCATCCAAAAAAACCAACAAAAAAAACAAATGTTCACTGTGCTGCACCTGACTCCCTTTGATCCGTCTGCTTCTCTAAATGAGAGATTATATATGTGGACATTCTGCTAACCTTTAACCTTTATTCCATGATCCCAGGAAAACAAGAGGTCAACACGGGATGACATTACATAAAGAGTGCAAATGGGCAACAAATCACAAGCTCCTGCAATCAGGGGTCTTTTTGTATTTCATAAAAAAAAATGTGAAAAACTACACACAGACAGCATTTATGTGGTCAGTTATAAATATTACGTAGTGGAGAATAGATATATCTAGAGAAAATATGGTTTATCTTAATGTGTGATAAACTCTTAACACTGTATTGCACGAATTTTATATATAAAAGAAACAACAGACAATCTACGAGTGATGTCGTTTGTGTGTTTTTAACTAAGATGATCTTTCATGGAAGCATGTTTTCATTTCATAGTAAAATACAGATAGGTAATTGTGAGATCAAATTTAACACAAAAAAGTGACAAAGTTGCAAAGAAAGTCCACAATCAAGTCACCATTAACTTTTATTTTTATTCTGAGGATAAAACAGGCTTCCATAAACTTCAAATTCAGTGGTTCTCAACCAGGGGCCGGGCCCGATAATTTGTATTAAAATAAACCAAAACAATCCAGCTATTCCTAATTTTAATTCACCCAAAACTCTTAAGACATTTTAATTGACTTACGTCTTCCACCATTTTAGAAAGTATCACAACGCGATGTGTACGCAAGCTTTAACGTATTTGACGTATTCAGCCTTGTTTACATCCGCACGCACATGTACATATCTGTTTACACCAAGAGGAAAGCGTACACATATGTAGTGATGCTCTCTAAAATGGCTCAAGACGTAAGGTTGAGTAATTGACAGAATTTTCATTTTTGTATAAACAAACCCTTTAAAAGATTAAATCTAGATATTTTCAATATTTTAATATCTATTTTCCAAGATATGTTCAATATTGTTTAATAGCTAGATAAATTCAATATCTGAATTTGTCCATTCTCTGTGTATAATTTGGTTAAATTAATATTGACCTATTTTTTTCCTGATTTCCAGATGGACATGCCATCACTTTCTGACTATTGGAGGACTGTCTAGAAAGGGTTTTACTGTGCCCACACACAAACATAAAATCATTTGGTTACTGACCAACAATTAAAGTACCCCAATTATGGATTTCTGAAAAATACCTTTCATGCAGGGTGTAACACAGCTAACACAAGCAAGTGAATGAAAACATCCAGCAAAGTTTTAAATCTGAAAGTTATTGACTTTCAAAATTTGATTCTGAATCTCATGTTTATGTTAACATGAAACATTAGCACATTGCCTGCTCACTACTTGTTGCTTTTGGAACAGTAAAATAGCAGTTTTCCTGGTAACACTGTACACAAAGCAACACCGTTCTCTCACAAGCACTGCTTTATCAGGCATTACTGGTATAATGAAATGAAAATGAGACCAATCGGACCAGTCACTGCAGATTAGTGTAATTTTAGTGTAAGTTTTTTGGGAAAATTAATCGTTGAGCGAATCAATTGTGAGTCGATGAGCAAATAAGGTAAAAATAAATGCATATTATTAGACAATCAACTGTTTTTAGACCATGTCAGCCTGTTATTAGGGACTCCCAAAACCAAAATACCAACCTTTCATTACCCATAATAGGGGCACTTTAATAAACCTGCACAAACAGATCCTGTTTTATCCCCCCCCATGCACTCGTACACATAAAAAGTGAAAGAACAGCCCGCTAGTCTGACAGGCACTATTAAAGGGCTATATATATACAAGCAGACCTCTGGTTTGAGTGTCAACCTACAGCTCCAATTTCCCTACTCCTGCACCCACCCATACACCCCCCCCCGGATCAGTCCACACACTCTTATGCTACAGATTCACCAAATTAAATGGGCCAGCAATAAGCCCGCCGTAGGACATGTTGAGGTGGTTGCTCGAGGAACAAGCTCGCCACCTGTCATTTCTGCGGTTTGAGGAGATCCAGATTGTTACGCACAGGATGGAGGCTTTAGTTAGACTGGACGAAAGACACCTAGATTACTGAGGCTCAGACCTTTCCTCACTTCCCAAATGTACTGGCAACTGGGAACGGGACGGCAGACGCAGCTCCACCCAAACCCTTGGAGACACCCAAGAGCCGTCAACATCGGGAGAGAACGTCTAGGGGGGGCATAGTTGACATTCTAGGATAATATTTCTCATCCACTTCAACATGATGTGCTTAGATGAGCAATGCGCTAATTTTAGACGGAGTGAGTGGCAAAAGAGAAGGAGAGAGATTAAGAAACAAGCGAAGGAAGGAGTACAGGAGACTGTCTTAGGTGAAAGAGATTTAATCCTCAAGTAAAACTAGTGAACGAGAAAGAGCGTGACGAATAGAGTGACACAAACAACCAAGTGATGAGCAGACGTGAAAGAAAGAAAAAGAAAGTTCAGGGTTTTCAGTATAAGGATAAAGAAAGGCTGGAGTACAATATTAACACACTGTATTTACATAGAAATGTGGCTCAACGGTGGGTCCAATATCATCCACATCAATTAATTTCGTACATCATTTTTATACACACAACAGAAACACATCCAATTCGTATGTATAGTATTAAGCATCATTATACATATATATAAATAATAAGCCAACCCATTAAATCTATGAACTGTAATCTATGATATCTAGTCTGTTGAAGACTTTGTTTACTGAAAACCAAGCAGAAAAGACCAGTATAAAGTGATCCCAAATATTTCACATTACGGCTAATAACCAAACCGAGTAGCATTCGTTTTCAACACAATGGTAGAAAGACTTTCCAAGTACATATAAAAAGTATACATTTTTAAATGTATCATAAACTGTTACTTTTTGGGATCACTGTAGTTGGTCACCAGCATTACATTGTGATGATGCTATTGTGCTGATGTTCCAAGACTAGTTAAGCTGGTCGACCAGCTTCACCATAAACATAATTCTGGCCAAGCTTACCTGCCAAGTTTAGGCATCACTTGCTAGTATAAACAACATTAAAAGATGGTTGTCAGTTAAAATAATTATTCTAAAGGCCTGTTTGCATCAAGGACAATAACTATAATGGTAACTGCATCTGTAAACTTTTAATAATCATTCTAATTATATGAGAAATGAGAAGTCCACTCCACAGCTATAATGAAAATGACACAAAGGAACAATATTGCAGGAATCATTTTCAGAAATGTTTTTTCTAGCTTATGAATAATAAAAGCACTGACCAAGTAGAACTTTAAAGACTTCTAAAAAGGCAGGCAAAAAGTGTTTGCTCTTATAATAAACAGAATGTTACCTGACGTATGTATTTTTTATGACCTCTCTTATATGACTTTGTATGATTTGTCTAAAACCCCAGTGACGTGTAGGTTTAGGGTTGGTTTAGGTTTGTACAAATTCATATGAATTGGCCACTCATAAAAAATTTGCACGATTTAGTAAATATCATGAATTTGTACGAGTGAGATCGCACAAATTTGTATGAATTAGCCACCTAGTAAAATATGTATGAAATGCCGTGAGACTAGGCTGTATCTGACACTAATATATTTATCTTTCTTGCTGTGAACAGGCCTTTAGCATTGATAGGATGGCATATTTAAAAAAATAAATAAATACAAATGAACACTTTCAACCCACAGATACCTGATAAATCAGTGCTACATGCCTATAATCAAATAAGGTTTCCTACACAAATGCTAATAAAGGGACGAGGCGTAACAGAACAGCATCTTGTGTAAATGAAGCTTTTCAAGACAGTAAACAGATCTGTTGGTCACTGATTTTATGGACATAACCATCATAGCATTAAGGTCTATAATTTTATTGATGAGCAAACTAATGCTAGTTATTGCAAACCATTAGCTTCTGAGAGTCCTTTATAACTTTAGGCAGCAAAACAGTATAAAAGAGCTTGTGCTACTTAACTCGCTGGCAATCCTCTGACAGCTAGGCATCACTACTGCTCTGCTGACCAAAACATTTCTCCAGGGGGTTGTAGGGGAGAGAAAGCAACAGGAACATAAGCCCTCCAAAAATGAGAATGGCCCCAGCCGAGCCAAGACACGCCACTGACCAGGACAACTCGTGATGGAGAGGGATACTGTGATCGCTTGCCAATAATGCCAGCACAGACTGGTGGAAAACTATGATGGACAGAATAACCAGGATACCTGGGGAAAGTGGAGATGAAAGGTCATTTTATTTAAAGGAACGGTTCACCTATTTGGATTTAATCTGAAACACTCAGGAGCAGAATTACATTTGTAGTCGATAAATTAAAGAATAATGCCGACTGTTACATCGACTACCTGAGAGATTTTAGTAGCAACTTAATTAAATGGTCTGGCAAAGGCCTGTTACTGTTTATATTAGCTTATGTCTGACATTTAAAATATATTGTTTTTTGTGGTTACTGGCTTTGAGCTAAAAAAGCAACCAATAAATGATTGAAATGAGTTGAAACAGCTTAAAAATGAGTTTATGCTACAAATGAAGTAGTTTCATCTGATTTCATTACAAGCTGTCCTAACTCAAAAAGATGAATGCAAACGGTTTCTTTTTTGTTGTCATTTTTACAAAATTTTAATGTTTTCGGTTACGGTTACTAATTTACGGTTATTAATTTATTCCAACAAATCTTAATATCATTTTTTATTAAGTACACATCACAGTAGGGTTTGTGGTTCACTAAGGCACTTACTTTGGTAATGATTCAACAACAATCAGCTTGTGCAGGTGACGAAGTGACTACATTAATATAAATCCTAATAGTGTAAGTAATGCGGAGAGTCTTGACAGTTTTTTTCTCAGTGATTGTATATCAAGAGCAGCTTTGTTTGCATTTGGCAACGAGCCATAACACATTCCAGCAATAGATTGGCTGTTGTTTCTTATTGAATGGAGAGGTTTCTTTTTTCTAGGTACATCCGTGAGTACCACAAGATGTTGCAAAAAGTGGTGGGAATCGTGGGCATAAGTCACACCCGCAAATTACACTTAGGCCTATACAATAGTACTTTGAGGAAAATTACAAATATTCCACAGAAAGAATAATCTTGTTTTAGCTCAGCGGGTACGGAAAGTATTCAGACCCCCTTAAAATGTTCACTCACAGACATTTGCCATTTAATTTTCCCCCTCATTAATGTACACACAGCACCCCATATTGAAAGAAAAACACAGAATTGTTGCCATTTTTGCAGATTTATTAAAAAAGAAAAACTGAAATATCACATGGTCCTGAGTATGTTCAGTATTTTGATCTAATACAGCCAAGAATCTTTTTGGGAAAGATGCAACAAGTTTTTCACACCTGGATTTGGGGATCCTCTGCCATTCCTCCTTGTAGATCCTCTCCAGTTC
>JAUMHI010000058.1:6489971-6501935 GCA_032359435.1 Enteromius unitaeniatus | reverse complement strand
TGAAGAGCAAACTTAAAATGTCTCCCTAATATTTAAAAAATTATTTCCAGCGCATATATCTTAAACATATAAAATTCTATCTATCTCCATTTAACCCATTTTACTTAGAATAATGCTAGAAAACAAGAACAAACTAAACAATTTAAGATAATAATATGATAAAAATGAGCAATTCTATAATAATTAATAAACTTATTTTCATAATTCAATGTAGTTTCATAATACATTATGCTACTGTTGGCAGTTTTTTTATGTTTTTAAAAGAAGTCATGTGCTCGGACCAAAAATAAATGAAAACAAAAGTATTTTCTTTTTTTCAGCTGAACTCTGCAGAGAGAAATCAGGTTGGCCAAAACGGCAAAAGAGGACAACTAGCAGTCGCTGTCGTCGCGCCAACCAAAGAACCTGGGCAAACAGGGCCTAAAATCAAATGGATGGCAAAGGATGAGAGAAGTAGAGATTTCTGGTTTCGACAAATACTAAAATACTACTATAAATCATAATGTTGAATCTCAAAATGTAAACTTGTCACATTCCTAAAACAAAGCGAAGCTGTGGTCCAGTGACCTTCACAAACGTTACTGTTCAATAATCACTTTTTGTCACTTGTTATCATTTTAACGCTTGTGCTTGAAAAAGCTTTTTAAAGACTGGATTTTAATAGGATCACTAAGGGCAAGACAATGCACAGCTCTGGTGCTAAATGTTAAAGTAGCCCACTGTATAACCACTATTTGCTTCATATTCTTCTATTATACTGTATGTCCACACCAACAACTGTAAGTAAAAGACAAAATCCACATTAACAAATAAAAAAAATTATATTTTCACTCTCAAAGATCAGTCTTTCATGTTTTTACTTTAAATATTTTACTACTTACTTTACTACTGTGCCATTATGTTTAAAATGACTGACTAATTTTCTTTGGGTTATAATGTTTTACATGCTAGAATGTCCTTTACGTGTGAGGATGCCCTGTTCTTATAGAAATTCCTACCAGAATAGCTTTATATGCAGTAAAGCATGAGTGTGTTCAGTGGGTAAATATCTATTCAACAGATAGGTCCATTTACAGCACATACTATCATGGACTTATACACTATACACTAGACTAAACTGTAGAGGGCGACAGATATGATAAAAAAAAGGCCTGTTCAGATTGGAAAACACTCCAGCTGTGATACAAGTGTTTCTTCTGAGTAATTCATTGTTTTGATAAGTGGAGATAAATAATAGAAATGATGTAATGAGTTGATTTAGTGTCTGGTGTCTGATATTGTTTACTGATCTCATTGCGGTCACGAATAACACATTTCTGAGACAATATGTTTACTGATATGTAAGCAGATGGAAGACAGAAATAACTTTGTTAATTAGTTAAGTAAACCCTAGATTTAAAGGGTTTAAAATGTGATTTATAATTTTCTAACGTTACACTAACCGTGTTTGAGTCACGATGCCATCCACGTGCATTTGACAAATGTGTTTTCATTAGTCTGATGGAGAAAGTGTGATAGAGAAGAGGGAAAAAGACATATTTTGGCTTAATTGTGTTGTACTCTTACAAAAACTGAAATAGTTCAGAGAACTGTACGAAGCGTCCTTTTAAGTGAACAGCTAAATGATGTCAGACGAAAAGCCGGTGGAATGGAAAGAGAGAACCAACATTTAAGGGAGATTAATAAAATATAGTATCTGAGAGTCTTTTTCAAAACGGAATTATTTTCTTCTGGATGAAGAAATTAATCTTTTCACTCGCCACTTGATCCACGCGCGAGTCACGCACGGTTTCCACGACAAATGGGAAACAGACCCCTCTACTGGACACAAGTGCAACGGGATACGTCTGGTAAGTTGTTGACTTTATACATAACGAAGCAAAAATACACCAGCAAAGAACCAGCTTAATCCAGCATTCCAGTTTTTAAATCATAAACCCATTTTTCAACAGTCGTTTAACAGTAGTTAAGGCAACACAGTTACAGTTACTTATGCTACATAAGCGTTGAATCTGCAAACACTTTATCTACACAAGTAGATAAACCAGATATCTCCACTAAAAAGAAAATAGAAACCTTCACAGAATTTTGTAATGGGTTTTATTAGTTAGAATGGGAATTTTAAGTTCTTCAATGGAAACTAATGGGGCCTATAATGGTCTCTACTGTAATTGGTCGCCTTCTATTGGTGGCTTATTAAAAACCACTAAATCTTAAATAGGTTATGTTCCAAAACACACTACAGGAAACCATTTTTAAAGGTTTTAAAATGGCTTGTGATGGCATTTTTGGTGGAAACCATTAGAATGTCAGAGGGTTGCAGGTGTTGGGTTTTTTTTGTAATTGGGTGTTACTTGAAGCATATAGGGTCACTGTCCACTCACTGTCAGGAAACAAGAAATGTTAATAAACCGGAGAAAGAGTGGGCAGAACTCCATAAACATCACGCACTTCCTGAGTCCCCCGCATGCAGAACATAGAGCTTCAACAATGCACATGAAGTAAGTATATGCTGTGTAAACAACTGCTGTATATACAAATTTCACAACTAACACTGACTTTACCCAATTTGGTCAAATTAGGATGTGTCTTCACTCATCAACCTACTCAAGGGCCTCTTGGTGGGTGTAACCCTGTTACAAATGAGTAAATACATTATTAATGTGTTTACATACATTTTATGGCATGCACATTGCAAATACCTTATTACAGTTATATAGTTATACATTTTATTTTACCTTAATATTGTCATTTATATATAACAGTAATATTTGGACATGTAAATTTTTCCTTTGATGGCAAAGTTGATACTTTAAATTTATTCCTTCAGTCTTCAGTGATATGGTCCTTTAGAAATCATTATAATGTGATGATTTGGTGTTCAAAAAACTTTTTTTTTATTATTGTCAGTGTTGAAAACAGGTGTGATTCTTAATATTTTTATTCAAAAGAATACAATTTACTTTTCTGATTTTTTTGATGAATAGAACGCTCCCGAGAACAACATTTAGTTAAAATAGAAATCTTTTGTACCAATTTAAATGTCTTTACTATCACTTTTGATCAAATGAATGCATCTTTTCTGAATATAAAGATTAATTTCTTTTTTATTGATCCTAAACATTAAACTCCATTGTATACATATCCCTGGGACTGTTAATATGACTATATTGGTTTATTACGCGGCGCTCTGGAGTGCTTGATTCTGATTGGTCAGTTCAGACATTTACAGGTTCGTTCTTTTCAAATAATAACTGCTCCAGAGTAATAACGCATAGCCGGTACTACTTATTTGTTTAAAATCCCTTTGCGCTATCTTGTGACAAACACTGGACAACATAAGGTGCAATTTAATACTTGTAAATAACTAAAACACATCTGTTATTATATATTCATATGTAGATGTTATAAATTTTCTTACTAACGTTTGAATGTTAGTCACATGGTACTATATCGTTTCGCGGAAGGATGAAAATGATAATTTAAAACAAATATGCCAATCAAATGGTTCAAATTCATATCCATGTCCAGTTTTTTTCCTTATGTGGCAAGTAGCCGTATAATAAGCTTGGCGTCAGGTCCTGATCACACTGTCGGGGCTTATTTCTGCGATAACTAACGGCTGCCTCTACATTATCCCTTACTTAACACACACACACACAAAAGCAATTTACAAATGTTGAAAGCTTTTATTTTGGCATCCAACATAATCACATTAATGCTACATACAATACAGTACAAGATAAGTATTAAGTCAGATTCAAGTCAGAGGATTCAAGTCTCAGGTCATACAGCACCATTTCTCATCATCCCATTTAGTTTATGTCTCAGTGTTCATTGTTTTGCGAATCTCAGATTTGTGATCATAGCCCGAGGAGAGCAAAACCGTCCCTCAGATCCTCAGTCTCGCAGGGCTACAGTGAAACAAAAAAAATATATGTATTTAGCTCTGACCTTTGGCCTCGTCAAAATGTTTACATTTATATAGCACATGGATTACTACCACAAATGCTACTAGACTGACTAAAGTTAAAGGACACTTTCTTAATGACTAAATTTGTCATTGCTATTGTTGTAAAATATACAAATGGCCACATTGTGTCATCTATTACAAGTCAGTATTAATCATATTAAAATGATTGGAAATTTGTAACCTGCAGGATCTGATTGAGTTTTCGAACAAGTCGGACAGAGTTTTGGTGAAGGCCATCCCAGGCTTTAAATCTCCTCTCCCTCCGTGCAACAAATGTTTGCCAGCAGTAAAAATAGTCTATAAAACAAAACACTGTAATAAACAAGAATTATGATGCAATATGCCACATTATGTCAGAAATATTGACCACGCCCCCTTTACCTTTATAAGTCATGACAGAGATCTGCACTCCTGCCCTCTTCAGGTGTCGCAGTCCTTCCCTCTCCTGGCTGTCTTCGTCATCGCAGAAGTAAAGGCGTGACACAAAGATTCTCAGACGCAGATTGGGCGTCTGTGACAGGAAGTGGGCAAGTTGTTCAGAGCATTTAGAGCAGGGCGACCAGGAGCAAAACCAGGTCACTGCGTAACACATACTCGCACCGTCCACACTGGAGCCCCACAGCCCCGGACACAACGCACCCAAGTGACGTAGGAAAAGCAGCTTGAGACAAAAACAGTTAAAGATGGAGAAAGAATGAGTATGAGAAAAAACTATTTCTCTATAATACCTTAATGTTTCATGTTTTTACAGTCTCAGTTGATCTTTCCCTCACCTCTACATGGCAGCCGGAGCGATTGCGCAGGTGTCCGAAGTCAAAAGAGAGGGAATCAGGGCCGGTGCGTCTCTTTACTACAAAACAAAGGTACGTCTCGTGTCTCCCTCGGGCCCAGCGCACATTCTTATAATGGAAGATAAATTTCCTCTGGGTCATGAGCACACTATATCAAAATATGACACTTGTTATACATTTGTCATTAAAAAAGATAACAAAAAATATTCTTTTAATATTTACAAGTATTTAAAACAATAACAACAAACATATTCTCTGAAATTAAGTATTCTATATAATATAATTCTGCTTATTAAGATATTTTTCCTGTAAAGCAAAAAAAAACAACACATTTTTGAATACTGTAAAATTGTGCTGCTATAATAATTAGTTACTCTCAAATACAACAAAGCACTACTTTTAAATAAATTAAATCACATTTTAAATTAAAAACTAAATGTTATTTAAAAAATAACAAAATAATGACTAAGATTTCACTAATTAATTTGCTAAAATGCTCAATAATATTAAAGTCTATGCTGTGTCTACAGCGGTTTGTAGTGATCACATTGTTCAGCCTGACTTTGACACCTGCAGTCATCAGTGGTCGGTTGAGTTGGTTTTTACCCATGTGCATTTAAATATAGACCCAGAGCAACGTGCATCAAGTCATTCCCAGACTAATAACTATCTGTTTCAATTTACACTTTCTGAAACTGGAGAAAATCTATAAACAGGTCAATGCACTTGCACATCATTAAAGCACATGAACTGAACTCCATCAAAGCATTGGTTTATTTATTAGTTATTAAAGCTCTAATAAACATGTTTATCAAATACACAGTAAATTTAGCCTATAAATACTAAAAAAAACCCTTCTCACTATCACTTGTTTTGTTTTCACTTACCTGTCCAGCTTGCTGATCATTCCGAAAGTCGAAACTTGCTAACTCATTTAGTCAAGTGAAAGTCAGTGAGAGTTTAAAAATGGGTTGAGGAAGAGGGAGGTATAGAAAACCTATGACATGTTCATAAAGCTGTAAGAAAGAGGGTCTCTGATTGGGTGAAAATTGTTTTCAAACCTGTTTGGGAGGGCTGAGGTGCATTTAAACATCGATACAGCTCAATAACCTGTGCATGTGATATTTAAAGAGATATGTAAATGAGTTTCTGTTGCACAGACAAAAGACAGATTGTGAATTGGATGGCATAATGAATGAATGGCTGCATGCATTTATTACCTATTTTTAAACTGTGTATGACTTTTCCAAGTTTATACAATAGCACTTGACCTTGTCCTAACCGCATATTAGTCTCTTGAGCGTCTGACGTGTTTTCTAACCTTTTTGCTCCAGAATGTGCGTCAGAAATTGCTGCCAACAGCATAACCAAAGCCAGTTGGAAATTTCCAGATCTCTTGCACCCAGTCAGGGAAGCCTCCACTTCATTTTTCCCACACAATTTCAAAAAACAACTCCCATATACCTTCTCTCGCTTGCTCAGATTTTCTCCATCCGCACCCTTTCCACTTGTTTAGTTTTTCCCACAGGGAATAAAAAATGGGGGGGCTTGTTTTACTACAGCAGGTCACCACAACCTCTGGAGATACCTTCTCAGAGGGTTTTTCCAAAAAGCCACTTAACCCTCACACAAGCATGCACTCCAATACACAGGTAGCGAGAAGGACAGGCGAATCCTCCTGCTTTAGGATTTACAGCATGCTTTTTAATTTGTAGCTGTCTGCAACGGTCTTTGGCTCTTTCCTGGTGACTTTAAAGTTGGCATCCTGTATGTTTGTCTGTCTCCAGTCACTCGACTTCACCCTCTCATGCACTCTGCGGCCAGGGAAATCACCGCTCTCCAATGAGCTCCCTCTCAAGTGTATGTGTGTGTATGTCTGAATTCGAACATCTGGAAGAGATCTGTCTGCTCCCATGATTTACCTTCCGACCACAAGTCTTTCTGAGGTCTTACCACAATGCGCTATGTGTGTATTACATGGGAAAACAGAGAAAAGAATATACTGTAGGTCCTGCTCCCATTAAAGCTGATTCTCATGATTTTTTTTTCACTGCTAATGATTTGTTTTGATGCGTGTTATCAAGAAAAAGACTAGACTTTTGTTTAAGACAAATCTATTGATATCCACTCGTGATACTAATCATTATAAATCACCAGTTCGCCTTTTACTCACCTTCACATCACTCCAAACATGAATGACTTTCTATCTTCTGTGGAACACAAAACAATAATGACTTATTTGTACGCACTATGAAAGTCAGTGGGGTCTAATATGATTTGGCTCTAAAAGGTTCTCCAAAGAACTGTTCAGTGAAAAGTTCCCAAAAAACATATTTTTATTAGTTTTTGTTCAGTGGAAAGGTTCTGTGGATGTAAAAGGTTCTTAAATAGAAACATATCAATAAAGATAATTTAATTTTTTAATTTTTAGGAATGCACTGACTTTCATTGTACAGACAAAAACAGTTATAACAATCTTCAAAACATCTTCTTTTGTCTTCCTCAGAAGAAAAAACATCAAGAGAGTGAGTAAATGGTGATAGAACTTTTAACATTTGGTTCTCACAGGTGACCCAAAGCCCACTTTCCTTTGCTTCTTGCTTAGGGTGGGCAATGAAGACCACCATATTGTGACACAACAAATGAATCGAATCATGGCCGGAAACGCCAAGTCATATTTTCCGAAACGCACCCACCTACATGCTCTCTCTCTCTCTCTCTCTCTCTCACACACACAGAAGCCCATCGTGCAGACAAAATCAACCACAACTCCAAACACACTTACTTTCCAGAGTCATGAACTCACATCTGTTTCCTGGCGACAATAATAGTTACACATCGGTTAGGGGGCTATAGTAGCAGGTGTTTAATTGCCTGAGCAGCTCTGTACATTATAACAAAAGCTCTTCCACAACAAACCCGCCACTATGACTTGCAAAAGCTACCAAAAGGAAAGATGAAGTAATTGTGCTCATTAGTTGACTAACACAATTGCAGCTCATGAAAACGTGGTGGCTGGTACTAAAACAGGTTTTTACATTAGAGTCGTGTGTGTGTGCATGACAAAGACACGACACTGTCTGAAGAAAAAATAGGGTTACGGGTTCTTCTAGTTGTGTAGTCATTTATGTTTCTCAATGTGAATGCACTGAAGAAGTCTTATGAAACGTAAAAAGATGATAAATTAAATCATCCTGAAACTGTATTTAAACCTAGATATGCACAATACTGCTTACAGGAAAGTTATATCAAAACCAGCAAAATGAGAACAACAGGCCTTACATATTTATTACTTGAAAGTTGTTTAGTTCGTTCAGTAATCTCTTGCTTTACATAAAAGTCCCAGACTGTAAACATGCCCTTGTAAAAAACAACAACTGTGTGCTTAATTCTGTTAAACGTGCCTCTGTAATATCCTTCAAAGCAAAGTATATTTCTTTAAGAAAAGAATTTCAGATAGAAAATGAATGATACAAAATATAAAGAGTACACTTTTATGACTGTTTCTTAACACACTTAGGTGCACTTAAAAAAAAGTGAATGACAAATTTAACTTAATGTTTTGTTTTTTATTTTGATGTATTGACTAAAATATTAAAGCACGTGTGAAGTACTTGATTGTAACAAGTGTATATGATATAAAGTTAATATTTTAAACAAACTAAATTGCATTTTAGTAAGTAATTATTAGTAACATGTAAAAATGTACTTAAAGCGAGAGTTCACCCAAAAATAAAAATTTGGTCATCATCACTCACCCTCCAGTTGTTCCAAACCTGTATGAGTTTATTTCCTCTATTCGCTACAAATACAAATGTCATACGTCGAGTCAGAGGTCAG
This sequence comes from Enteromius unitaeniatus, assembly GCA_032359435.1. Classification (NCBI taxonomy): domain Eukaryota; kingdom Metazoa; phylum Chordata; class Actinopteri; order Cypriniformes; family Cyprinidae; genus Enteromius; species Enteromius unitaeniatus. The sequence continues at coordinate 6,493,331 of JAUMHI010000058.1, read as the reverse complement.
CCAAGAAGCCAGAACTCGACTCTTGCGAATACACATACAGCCGTTGCTGGACGTCAGTGATTTGAATTATAATTTTAAAGATCGAAGTATTTTTTGGGTAAACTATTCACGCAAGTCGTTAATGGCTACCTTAAACATTCTGCAAAATATCTTCCTTTGTGCTGAACAGAACAATCTGCAAGTTTATACCAAGTAGAGTAAATGATGGTGAACAATCACTACCCCTACTAAAGTGGATCAAAAAGCCATCTAAAGTTCAGCTGATTGCATTTAATGAATTTTAAATTTAATAGATTTCCATTTAATTGCAATTAATATGCAGTCCAGTGTCTGATAATAATTCATGTAGTGTGAATTTCAGTGTATTATCGTAATTAAAGTGTACTGTTACAACAATAAGCATTCTTTTCATAAGTATGCTAAAGTGTCCTTTTTACAAGAGTGTGGTTTCTAAACAATAGTAATCAGGTGTATGTATTGGGTAGCAAGTAAGCAGCCAAAGCTTTAAACGTGACATTGCAGCTTTCTGTTGCAGGTGAGCATCAACTCAACCACACGGTGAACTGTATAAACATCCGGTGGTGAATGACAGCCTAAGGTGCTGTTGGGTAGTAGTGTGAGTGGTTAAGGTATAGCTGGTGCTTTAAGCTAACCACACAGCATGAGCAGCTCTTAGTTTCATATACACTCAGCGTCACTAAACTGTATCCACCCACACACATTTAGAGTAGCATGCGGGAATTAACTGTACTTGCAGTGGCTTTTGCAGCAAATTTAAGGCAGACAGGCTGAATATGAGAGACTGAACTCAATTCGCTATGACTTTGTATAGTGTTGTTCCTAGGTTTGCTTCTGGTAAGATCTATCAGAGCATTTCAGTGCAGCAAAACCACAGATAAGAAAAAGAGATAACTTTGCTTGGTAGACATACATTATAAGGTCTACACTGAGGACGTATGCATTCTTTACATTCACCACTGCGAACTTAATTAGAGTTTTAGCAGAATGGAATGCCATGAGAGACCTGAGGGACAAAATTTTTATTTGTACATTAAAAAAAGCATATTCTTCAGCAGTCAAGGGAAGCGTACAAAATGTTCTCACAAAACCCCTCAAATTCGCTCATAAATACAAGATAATAAATAAAGTGAATAAATACGGTTAACACATGTAAATCACTATCTTTGTACAAAAACAAAAGCTCAATCCATGCTATAAACAATACATCGTATGACTGATTGTCCTTTCCTGATGTCAGTGATTCACTGGGACGATGTGAAAAACGAACACATCCATTTATAAATCTGAAATCTAAGCTTTTTAAATATTCAAGGTTCAACAGGAGTTGTGCTCGATCAAAGGAACATAATGTTTATTACCACAAACAAAAACAAGGGACAAGTTGAAACCATTTTGTTTAAATGTCTAAAAGTTCTTTTTGTGTTCGCCGCTAACATTACACCACAGGTTTATTAATCATTATGTGTCTCGAACCCAGAATATTCCTTAAATAATGTGTTGCCTTGTCTAATGTTGCCTTGTGTTCCTGTTTCAGTTTGATTTAGAGATCCTTAACAAACACTTTAGTTAAAGGGAAACCCAACCAGCCCTTCTCTGGCTCTTCATAATCCTCCTCCTCCTCCTCTCCAGGAGTCCCTGCAGACTCGCCCTGCAGGTGGTAACCCAGCCTCCTGAAGAAAGCTTCTCCCACTTTGGATGGAATCGGTACATGGGCATAGACCCGCTGTATGCCACTCTGCTTTGTTCTGGACTCCATTCCCTGCACCAGCAGTCTGCCCAGTCCCTCTCTGCGGTACCAACTCTGGACCACCAGCCTGCAGATCCTACATACTCCGTCCCTACTCCAACCGTCTCTAGCCACGCATCCCATAACCTCCCCATCAGAGTCCGCCACCCACACCTCGCCAGCAACCTTCGCCCTCTCCTTCAGCTCATCTTCATCCACCTGTTCTTTCTCGTTTGTCTTGTCCTTCTCTTTTTCTTTGGGTTTTTTACGCCGTCTGGTTTTCTCAAATTTGGCTCTGCCGGTGTAAGGATTGGGTAGATGCGGCTCGGCGTCTGCTTGGTAACTGCTGCCCATGTAGTCCCAGTACGGCCTGCTGGAGCCCAAGATGCCCACTGATCGCGGTATGGTGAGTTTGAGGTAGATGATGAAGATAAAGACAGGAACGACCAAGGCCAAGATAAAAGAGTGCAGTACACAGCGGAGGACAGAGGAGAGAATGGCCAACATGAGGAGAGCGAGAGGACGAGTCAGAAGGTAAAGAATCAGGCGGTTCTCCGTTCCCTCACATCCTTCCTGCAAACATAGATAGACAGAGAGGAGGCCGTAAAAAGAAAAAAAATTAACAAACTTCTTCAGTGTTGGCACAAGTACCTCACTGAGCTCTCCATGGTGTACAGTTTCCTAGTTATTTGTATGTGCCAGGTTATTTGATATTGTTGGGCCTAACATGAGCTCAATGTATGGGATTTTTTGCAGTGATAGTGGCCTGAAGCCTACACACACACACACACACACACAATGCTGATTACAAGTAATATGGATTACATAATCAATTCCATAAACATTTAAAAACTTTTCATATATATAATTTATTGATTTACTGGAAGTCTGGACAAAAATATTTTATGTAATGGTCACTGACAAGCAGATAAACAAATACAATATTTATATTTATGTGTTCAAGTATATATTCAAGTGTTTAAATAGCTTTATTTACATTTTTATGTAAAAATGTTTTATGTATTTATGTAAAATTTTACGCATATGTGTGCATTCATACACACACACACACACACTATATATATATATATGCGCGTTAATTCTGCATTTTAAGAAAAACGTCTTAAATATAGCTGGAGCTTCTACATCAAAACATGGAATACATTTTCTTTCTCTTTGCGTTAAAGAAAAATCAGTATGATACGTTTAATGGTATGTTTAAAACAAGTTTGATTAAAAAAACAAAAAAAAACAAAGCGTAGCGGATTAAATTATGTAAATTGAGGTTAGTAAAGTTTTCATCATGTAATCTGTAATTAATCACAATTTGTAAGAAATCTACCCACCTCTGTATGCGTGTATGAATATATATATATATATATACACAGGTCCTTTTAAAAAAATTTGCATATTGTGATAAAGTTCCTTATTTTCTGTAATGTACTGAGAAACATTAGACTTTCATATATTTTAGATCCATTAAACACAACTGAAGTAGTTTCAAGCCTTTTATTGTTTTAATATTGATGATTTTGTCATACAGCTCATGAAAACCCAAAATTCCTATCTCAAAAAATTAGCATATCATGAAAAGGTTCTCTAAACGAGCTATT
>JAUMHI010000058.1:6467570-6482865 GCA_032359435.1 Enteromius unitaeniatus | reverse complement strand
ATCGGTCCATCAGAAAAGCAGTTCTAGGCTATGAAATATAGTTTGCGCTGTTTGATTAAATAAAAGTCCTCTTATATGAAAAAGTGTTTTTGTGTTTTGCTGTGGTACCGAAATTGGTACAGAGAACCGTGGATTTTCACTGGTATTGGTACCGAATACTGAAATTTTGGTGCCGTGACAACACTAGAATGGATCAAAAGTGACAACCAAGACTTTTGCATCATTACAAATTTATTTCAAATAAACATTTCTTTTGAATTACCATTGCGCAATTCACCAATGGATAGCTGAATTAAATAAACAGTTTTAAACGTGTCTAATCTTTAACAAATAGAAAAATATATTTTATTTTTATGAATACATCAATAAATTGATTCCTTCATTTTATTTTGAGGTGGAACTCATATTAAGACTCTTAAGGCCCTGATATCTTTATTTCTCATTCTTCGTTTGAGGGCAAAAAGTTGCTTGAAAAGGCTTATTGCATACCTATTAAATTTGCTTCGAAAGAAGAACAACAGCAGAAGTAGCAGTATGGTGTAATATTTATTTGCTTTCATTCTTTTCATGGCTTTGAAAAACTTGCATCTGATGTATATCTATGTTGCTTTTTGCATTACTCAGGAGTCATTGACAAAAGATTTGTTATAATTTCTTTGTAGGAATTAATTGCTTTCTCCGAAGTCTCTCCACAAGCGATTGTTACAGGTACGGATATATCTGTGGCGGGTCAGCTATATATGAATGATTTGGAGATATTGCTCCCTTGCCTGACCTTGGCTTAATAAGAAACGAACCAGGAAAAAGAAAATCCTGCATCAAAGAAGGTGGAGTTTCAAAACACACCCAACGATTGTGTAACCACCGCGGACCAATAGTATCTTAAAGGCATTTAAGACCCAAAACAGACTCCTCAAAAAGTTTACCTCGGTGAGACGATTTCAACTCCCAAAACGAACTAAAAACAAACTTCATTGTGGCTTGATTTTGTTCAAAACTACATCATTTTAATTAGCTTTTCAATTTGGTTTAAAGTTTATCGGGGCCTTAAATCTGAATCATAAAGATGGGAATTGCTCACCTGTAGAAGAGAAGAGCGTTTGAATGCTTTCCCACAGTCATCACACTTATACGGCTTCTCTCCAGAATGAGACCTTAAACAACATGTAAACCAATTTTATTGAAGATCTTGTGGTGAACAGCAAATAACAGAACAAAAACAGTCACCACGGAATCACATCTTCATACATTATACAACATTTAGTGCTGTGTGACCCTACATCTCAAGCCATAATATGTAGAATCAATTGACCTCTCACCTCTGGTGGTATAGTAGGGCAGAAGAGCCCTTAAAGGCCTTGGGGCAAAGGTTACAGCGATATGGCCTCTCATTGTTATGGCTTCTCTGATGATGTGCCAATCTGGATGACCACTTAAAACTCTTGCCACAGTCCAAACATTGGAATGGATGCTCTGGGTTTTGAGCCACCGTTGCAGGGGGTGTTGAAGATGTTACTATGTCACCTGTGAGCCCAACTGTTCCTGACTCTTTGCCCTCTTCTTCTACCTTCTCTCCATCCTCCTCTCCATCCTCTACAGAGGGGAGGAGCGAAGGAAAGGGAGAGAGGGCGGAGGGCGTCTGAGAAGGTAAGAGTTCTGTCTGGACCATAAGAGTAGCGACAGTGTTAGCCATCACAACTGGTGTGGAAAAGTTGGGCTGTAGTGAAGGAATCTCAGTCGTTTTGTAGTTTTGCTATAATTATGGCAGCCATGGCTTGTGTTTAGTAGAGTTTGGGCAACTTCTCTTTAGATTTCAGCCAGAGAAACTGTTCTGAAGCAGAATGTCTTTTATTGCCTGTTCCTTATTAGTCGGTAGAGCTGTAATAACACATTTAAAATACTTATGATTCATGCAAATACAAATAAAAAAAGCATTTAACATATAACAGTGGTTGTCAACTGGTGTAGGGAATTCCTTTTTAGATGTTGGGAACAGCAAACAATAAGATACTACCATATAATCATGCATGTAAAGGTTAAAAAGTAAATGGTCATCTTAATATGAACATCTTTCTCATATGTATTGTCAAAGGACTATTTCACCCATGACTGAAAATTTGTTAAAATGCACTCATCCTCAGTTGATTCCAGATGTAGGTCTAGATTAGGAGACATTTAGCATTATAATCACTCATGAGAATGAGAACTGAAAAAGCTGATAAAACATCACAATAATACACAAGTAACCAACATGACTCCAGTCGTGTGACGCAAAAGCTGCATGTTTGTAAAACAAAATATATATATATACATAATTAAGGCATTTTACATACCAGTCCATAATCCATAATAATGCTTACTTCATTGAAAAGGTCCATCTTCTGTTATCATCTCACATCAAAATCTACAAGCACATTTTTAAGAACTGTTTTGGACTGTTTTCACTTGTAAACAATGCTTGATCTATGCATAGTTCTCTCCTGATTCAGACAGGACAACGTTTAGAAAACAATATTATCATATTTTAGTCAGAGGCATTCAAAATGTTGTGTGGATTACTTGCAGACTATTGAGATGTTATCATCAGCTTTTTGGACCTCCGACGACACACTGCTGAGGATCCATTAACCAAATTGTGTCAGGCTAAATTTCTCCAAATCAGTTTTGAGGAAGACACAAACTCAGATGGCTTCATGGTTAACCAACCGCTAGCAAATTGAAATTTTTAGGTGAATTATTCCCTTACTTTTCAGCTTGTTTGACATATCCTCATACCTAAAAACTATGAATACAACTACACAAGGTAAATGAGGATAATATTAATACATTTACCCCCAGTTTCACAGACAAGGCTTAAGCTAGTCCCAGACTAAACTGCATGTTTGAGCCTTAAGCCTAGTCCTGGCTTAAGCTAAGCCCCGTTTGTAAAACCGGGCCATTAAGTATTAAACTTTTAGATGTTTGTTTACTTTTGCCAAAAAAAATAAATATGTATGCATGTACTTATGTAAGTAACGCGTCACCACTTCTGAGTGCCACAATTGTGAAGAAAGAAAAAACAGCTGAGAACTGCAGACCATACTGTATGCAATCTAAGCCTGTAAATAAAGAGATATTTTGAACAATACAAAATATAAAAATGGTATGATGCAAGCTCACTTTTAAAATTAAGATCCGGCATGTTTTTAGATCCCTAATCAGGAAAATGTGTGACACTGATCATGTGAACTGTTTTGTATAGACTGGAGGTTCTCACAACAAACCTGTGGAGTGTCATCAAATCAAAAACTAAGATAACCAAACTTTTTATCCAAAATGTTATGCTGGGAATATAATTTATGCTAAACAAAATGTTACATTAGCTAAAAGACTATTAAATTAGAAAGACTTTAATCAAGACCGCATGATATTTTGCAAGAATTCTTTCCACGAGTAATTCCGAAGATCCTCAATGTATCTCAATAGTAAACAGACCATTTGAGTGTTGATCCACCTTCCCCTTTAAAGATCCGCCTCCTGCTGCTGCTTTACTCCCCCACCATCTATCTGTGTTCCTGCCTTCTTGTTCCAGGGAAATGGGGAAATTTTTTTTAAAAAGAATAAAAACACAAAATAGAGATAAAAGGCTTCAAGTGGCCAAAGCGTACTCACCCCTCAGTTTCTGAGAACAAAATCGACGAATCGTTTTATCGGCAGTTTGTTAAATTAATTGCGCTGTCTTGAGCCGGCCTTCTCGAATCCATCCCAGCCTTGCCTTCGTTCCTCAAGCGTCACAATTTTTCTCCAAATAAGTGCATTATTCTATGCATGTGTTATTCCCCGGGTTCACTGCTGAGAAAAGCCGTTTTTGATGTAACGATATAAGGCCGAACTCCGCAGTGATAGTCCACACAACCTTAACAATAATCTAGAGCACAAACTAACCAGCAGTCGCCCGTCTGTGACCGCCTCTCAGTAAAGTCGGCGGCTATTGGTCCGCTCTCGTCCCCTGTTGGCTCGTCTCATTGGTCAAGAAAAAATATTCTGGCGAACTTTTCATTAAATTATGCATACACTGTCGGTGGTTTTGTTTAATAAACCAATTATCTTATTATGCAAATCTCTCTTCTTAGACGAGTCTTAATTCAGCTTTATAAACAAAGAAATGATCTTTTATGTACCTCTATGGCTCTGCGCAATTGTTTGTGGGTAATGTAGTTTAACTGCTACGTCATCGCTTGCTCAGTCAGTATGTTTACTGTATGACATTACTTTATTTGAAACAATTAAAATATTAGATATTAAAAACAAATCTCTTTTTTCTCAAAATTGGTTTGATAAAAATATAGTTTTAATAAGTCAACTCTAAGATGATCGTTGGTGTCCTTTTATCCTATGAACAATTTATGAAGGAATTTTCTTTTCCAGTCCCTCCAAGAGAATATGCCACAGTGTTTGGTGCAACCCCTGATTGTGTTATACCTTCAGTCAAGTCTGGCCCAAAAGGATCCTTAATCTCGCCATCTTTTGACAAAAATAACTTATTTGTTGATCAAAGACTTTTCAATACCATGTCAAACAAAGACATTTGTGTAATTATTGTGAGTTTTTGGAGTAACATATTTGATGACATAGAATGGGAAGAGTTTTGGCTTTGTCTACAAAAATTCCTTTTATCTAACAAAGTTGTTGAAGTCTCTATTAAAACTATCCATAATTGTGATTCGATAAATTACAAAATTGCTAAATTTAATAATAACATTTCCTCCAATTGCTCTTTTTGTCATCAGTCTGAAGAAACAATCAATTGTTTATTTTGGGAATGTGTATACTGTAAAGTGTTTTGGGTTGATTTTTCTAATTTTGTTTAAAAATGCTTAGATCCAAAGTGATCCAAAGATCTGTACAACCCCCAAAAATTTATTTTTTGGTTTCTCTTTGCATTTTCTCTTTCTCATTGTAAATTTATTATTAATTTGCGGTTTTTCCTTGCTAATACTAATACTAATAAATGTAAAATTTCAAAGAAAACCCCTTACTTTTTTATTTTCCAGAAAGATTTTGATATGTATGCGACCCTTTTTAATAAATTAAGAAAATATGCTTGCCTACTAAAAAAGTAAATACAAATTTAAAGGAGTATCCCTAATTTTTAATTTTAGCATTCATAACCATATACTCTTTGCTTTTAGACAATGGACAATAACAATCAAACGTCTACAAGTTCCACGTAAATTCCTTTATTGTCTCTCTCAGAAGGCACACAGTTGAACACAGCCAGCTTTTGCATATTTAGTGCACAAACATGTAGCAACTTTCAGTCTATGTAGACACAGAAACCAACTTAAACAGAGATGATGATTGGTGGTGAATAGTATAAAAGTACAAAACATAACAGAAGTCTTGCTCCTGATTTGTAAAAATAAATAATTTGAACAATTATAATTAATAATAACCATAATAATAATAACCATATCAATAAATAGTAAATACTGTATCAAAATCCTAAAAAAGAGGGAGGGAAAGGAAAAATAATGTTGATATTGCAACAAATTGATAGAGCACTGGACTTATATATTATAGAAAACAATATTATATGTATACACTCATTGTATATACCAGTTTACATTCGGCAGCATGTATGTACAGCTTTACAGTACCAAAGTATCACAATACATAGTATTTTAAGGCTTAAGATGTTTTTTTTCTTATGTTGCTTGAAATAAGTTTTATCAAAACATGTTCCTGAATCACAGAACCAACAATAAAAAAACAATATAAACCCCAGTATGCTGTGCAAAAAATAAAAACAACAACAAAAAAGAAAGACAAGCAAAGTTCAGATCAGTGCTAGTTCTCTCTCATTCGGCACTGACATACATTACACTCCCAAAATATTGCTACATCTAGTGGCAGAGTATTGTAGCCTAAATAACAGTGAGAAAGAAATGTAATTGTATGAAAATACAGTCGGTTTAATAAGAGACATGAAATGGAAATGTCATACATGTGGTTTTGTGTGTGTTGCAAGAGAAGCTGATGAATAAAGGAAAATAGGAAAGAGAGTACATTTTACTTCTTGACTTGCAAATGAAAGAATGTTGACACGTTTATCAAGAAATCAAATAAATAATATCATCAAATAAATAACTAGTCAATAAATAAATAAATACATAAATAACAAATGATCTGGAAAATGTAAAAAAAAAAAAAAATTAAAAAAGGCAAGGAAGGTTAAATGGAGCGTCAGAAGCAGGATGTCGACCGGAGTGCACTGGTATTTTCAGATCAGACTCCTTCACTGATCAGGCTGAAGGAGTCTGAAGGGACGTACATGGCCCATCACAACCCACCACTGATAATCCACCACCACAGCATCACACATAGTATTCAGGTTTTTTTTTTTTTAAATGTCCAATATGGCGTCAGAATGTTTAATCTGCTCCTTTATATGAATATGTATTATTATGCATGCTTGAAAATGCAGAATTGTATTTACTCTCATTTGGAAGTGCCTGGTTTGGAAGTGCAAAGCAGTGGCGGATGGAGCGAGACTGAACGAGGGTAGGTTGTGAATGGGTACGGGAGAACAAGTTGAACTACCCTCTTGCTACTCAGATCTTCCAGCCTGACAAAATCAAAACTATCATTCCATACATTGGCCCAGACCACTGGGAATGGCCAGTCCATCCCTGGACTGTAATAATGATCGAGTTCCAGCCGTTTTTGCTGTAGTGTAAAAAAGAGACGGTTTACCGATGTTTTTTACGTGATGCCTCTGAGGTTCCTCATGCTGGTAATCTGGATTTAAAGGTGAGGAACACTCGTGAGGCCCAGTCACAGAAGAGCCTGAACTGCTGCAGAAGTTCCTGAGAGGACTGAACCACCTCCCAGTGAAAAGCAGGATTAGGTGGGAGCGAGGGAGAGGGAACGGGGATCCGGTGAGCCTCTGATCGGTTCATCTGAAATAAAAAAAAAATCATAATGGATCAGCTGATTATATCCATGTAACTAGAAATTATCTCTATACATATCCATATAAGAGACTTAAGTTAATTTATGTATTTTAATACAAACATATGTAAGCATTATAGGATATTTTAAATAATTCGTAAGGTTTTGGTTCAGTGAGATTTTTTAATGTTTTTGAGTCTCTTATGCTCTCCAGGGCTGCATTTATGTAGAAAAAAACTGTAATATTGTGAAATGTTTTTAAATATATATTAAAATATAATTTATTCTTGTAAAGGGAAAGCTGAAGAAACGTTTCTTATTATCAATGTTAAAATCAGTTGTTTTTCGGAAAACATAAGACAATTATTGAACAGAACATTGTAAGAAAAAAAATCACTGAGCCCAAACTTCTATTCTTTAACATTCTACATATTTAATACATGTGTAATATTACATAATACACATTACATATATTTACAGTTATATAAATTACCATCACTCTATTCTCCTATTTGATAATGTTAAGTGCTTTGCTACAAATCTGTATATAAATAAAAGTGATTGAAGTGATTGATAAACAATAGATAAGTCAACAGTTGCACATATTGTTTGCTTACAGATATGTGTGTGTTTGTGTGAGCATGTACCTGACGCTGTAAGGAGTGTATGAGGCTCTTAATGTGGGAGATCATGTCTGTCAGCTTTGGTACTGCGCTGTGCTGCTGCTTCCGTGTTGTTCTGTTCAGCCACTCAAAATGGTGCTCAAAGGATCTTAGGTCTGCATAGAGCTGAGAAAGCGTAGGCTTGATCTGCAAGAGAGGAAAAGAAAAGAACTCAGAATAAAATATTGTGATAATGTCAAGGCAAATAACTACATTGTACAAGCAAATAGACAGATGTACAGTTAAAGGGCCGTCCCATCAGTGGTGCAACTGATGGACCTGCTCTTAAGAGGGCTGGGGTGCTGATAAATAGGTACATAATAAAAATAAATAGCAGCATGAAAGCCTGTTTGTCCTCATACACACCTCCAGAGTAGTGAGGTCACTGACTCTGCTGCTGATCGCTGGAAGAGACTTGAACCTGTGGTGATCAATCTCTGTGGCAAACACTGGGTTTTTCTGAAAAGAAAGAACATAAAGAAAGAGCATGCATTAATCAAAAAGAAAAAAGAAGCACATTACACAAACATTCTAAAATGTCATGACATTTTCTTCTGGTCGCACCTAATTTCCAGATCCCCAACCCTGAACTCAACCATCAAAACAACAGAGTAACATTTGTCCCACAAGTGAAGCGACTGGCTTCCAGCAGCAGAACTGCCGCAGAATTACAGGGAACAGCAGTCACCCAGAGTTCTCTGGGCTTTAACTTCTGAACCCAGACAATAAAAGTTCATGACCTGAAGCCACAGGATGTTTTCTAGAGGAAGAATAACAACATATGCAATGACTAAGGAGTTTGAAGTGGAATAGACAACACTGGGCTGCAGGGAAACTCCAGGGTCAGGACTAAAAAAAGGTGCCATGACGTATGGGCCGCATATGCCTGGTTGCGCTGCCTTCACCTGGCACTAGAGGGAGACAGAAACGAACTCAGGTGTTTCTAAGGTTTCTCAAGGGGGGTGACGAGTGACCCTCACTTGCTCTCTCCTGTGTTTAGACAAAATCTGAGGTTCCTAATGTGGCTGCCACGTGAACGGAGCAGAGCCTGTTTACAAGTCATCCAAAGGGTTGTTTGTGAACGCTAATGAGTGCTGATAATGTGACAGGTGTAATGCGCCCTTGAACCCCCTTTAGAAGAGGAAAACAACACCGCAGACCAATCAGAAGTTGACATGACAAACATAATAGCGTGCTGAAGCCAGCTTTCCATCAGCACTCTTACACTGTTTGGAACGATGTGCTTTTTCCTCGATTTGTTGTTGTTGTTTTTGTGTACTTCTGTTCCCTTGGCTGAATCTGTCCATTTCTTTATCTAGGCTCGGTGGTAGCAGCCAAATGATGACACACTACATCCTATACCTCATCACTCTTCATCCTAGAGGCTCCATCATCGCACACAAACCTTGTCGAGCATCTCTCACGCAGAGCGCTCTCTGACCTCTTTATGTCCTCGGTCGCTTACCCCCCCTCAACCAAACACTCTCCGTTTGGATCATGACCTCACTCGACTGATTCTTGTGCCCTCCCTCCTCCTGTCTTCCTGAATGCAAATATGGGAATGTGATAAATCAGAGTGATTTTTATCAGGACACTTTGCTGTGGAGACCGAAAGCTAAACAAGCAGCCCCACACCTACACAGACCACAACTATTTACAACATGCACACTCTCACCGGCACGCACACACGGTCATACAAACATCGCATGTATACACACTCTCACCACCTCACACAAGTAACAGTAACACATTCTGTACATACACGCACACATCAGGTTTTATTGCTTTCTTGTGGGGACTTTCCGTCGACTCCCATTCTATTTTTCTTTCCTAGGCTTGACCCCTGTAAAGTGGAACTCCATGCAAGAAGAAAAGAAACCAAAATAAATGCTTCATGTCACTGAAAAACTAACAAAATGTTTTTCAAAGTGTGTCGGGCCCTTTTGTCACCAGTGGGGTCTTTGATAGGGTTCTCCGCCGTAACATCTGGTGCACATACACAAGGCGGCAGACGCAAAACAGCCTTATATACAACACGCACACACACAACCAAGTGTTATTGTATCTAATTGAAGCACAGGACTAGAGGAGGTGGCATCTGGTCTTGGGTTTATAAGTGATGGAGTCAGATCAGGTGATTCTCTTTTTTCGAAGGAAAATTTGTTCTTGTTTGGGATGAGTAATTGTTTGAGTTAACATAGCCTTGTACACATAATTTCAATGTCAACGGGAATCAAAGACCATGCAAATGACAAGTGGCATCTTAAGGGGGTAGAAATTAGACTTCTACATGGTAACACACACATGCAAAGATATTTTGAATAATGTTTTTGCCCTTATTTGTCTTTTAATGTAAATCTTTATTTTTGAGTTTTAATTTTAGTTTAATTTCTAGTCATGTTATATTGATACATTTACTTTTTTCAGATTTTAGCACTTCAACTTCAACTGTCCCACACAATCAATGTCAATGGGGTCCAAATCATCATTGGGTCCATTTACTTTCAATGTATAGGCAAAAAAAAGTCTAATTTTGCGTTCCACAGAAGGGAAAAAAAAGGCATGCAGGTTTTGAATGACGGGTAAGTAGATCATTTTTGAGTGAACTGTTAGCAGCAATCCCAATGAAGGATTGCGGCTCATACTATACCATTACGCAGTACATCTGTTAACATTTTCTTTTTACAGTGGAACTACATAGAAGGCAGCACTGTATTTTTCACCTTTCAGTGCCACGTGCTTCACTCGCGCTGGTAAACAGGACCTCCAAGTAACCATGGGAACACCAATCTATTTATGTTTTCGAGGTAGGGAAGGGAGGCCTCGGAGAGGTGAGGGGTGCACTGTGGGTTCAAGACCCTCAAAGTACAGATCTCCATCACATGGCAACCACAAAACCCCAAGTAAAGCCCACAGCATTGGTCTGAGCGCTGGATACGAGCACAAGGCTCGTTCTGAGCCATACAGAACGTGTTTAACCCGCCATCCCGTAGGTTCAGGCTCATTAGCTGCAAGTTTACGAATGTTACATTGCGATCTTTGATGCAGTCTGGGATGTCAGCCCTGCTGCTGGGCCCGAATCCAGGGATCTGTGTTTTTTTTAGTCAGATAGAGGCTACAGTAATGAGCCTTATCTGCTCCCACATGGACTCAAAGCTACCGCAATCTGCTATCTCAGCTCTAATATGAGCCAGCTGAATGAAAAGCCGATCAGCGGCGGTGTGTGCGTATGTTTGTGTGCGAGCGAAAGCACGAGAGATAAGCCAATTCCTGTCCACAAATCTTTGCAAGGAGCATTACTGCAGCCCAGCTGTTCAGAGGCTCAAGATCAAGATCTGATCATCATCAGCATCTCTGAGTACAGTGTGAACTTCCTCTCCTGGTGTCACACCAGATCAACTCACCAGTAGATCCTGAGTTAGCTTCAGAAGGTGCCTGGTCTGATTGGTCAGCTTGTCAAAGTCAGTCTGGATCCCCCGACGGTGGGCAGGGATGGCAGATGCTAACAGATGAAGTTGAGCCAACAGCAGCGAGAGGAGCAGCGATGAGGAGGAGTCACCCAGCACTGCGGAGGAGAACAAATCATTGATGCACAGCTACAAACAACACTCCTGTGTTCGTCCCGAGGATCCCGTGCCACTCTTACAACGGGACCGTGTTTCCACACGTCCTAAAGCACACAGAGTCTCAGCCAGAGGACACTTCTTTCATCTTTTTGGGAGAAGGAAATCGCACATGTTGCATCACACTAGAAGAAGAAGCGGTCGGCTGACGCTGCTGTGCGCCCTGAGCGAGTAACACTTGATCCATTATTACTGTCGACATGATAAATGCTTCTCTAATGAAATAACCGCGAGCGCCTCAAGCCGTTATCCTGTCAAACTAACTCTACCCATTATTACCACTTACAACCCGTACAAGTTTCCATCAAAAAGTCCCGCATTTATCAGTGACAGTAAAGGCTTGTCAGTTCAAGAAATCAGTTGGGATGCTCAATAGTTGCGTAGGCTTATGTAAGGAAATATAAAACGAGAGGAACAGAGTGTTTTAATTACGAGGGTTACAGCAACAAGTGTCAATCGCTACACTGTAAAGTGTCGTCATTAATGAAGCCCACTCATAAAAGGACATAACAGAGGGAACGAATAAACAGAGCGATACTCACATTTCATATTTGTCCAGGTTCTTGTTTTAAAAAGTAGATGCGTTGCAAATAAATACGCAGAGACAAAAAATAAATAAATAAACAAAAGTGTAGAAATTAATAAATAAATGAAGCTCCAGATGTTGTCACGTGCTCCAAAGTTCGTCTCTCTCTCAGTATCCGCGCGAGCCGCTCGCGACAGTAGTTTACAGAGGAAGAGCGTGAGGTGAGGAGAAAATGAATGAATGACAGAAGTGTAGAATGAGCGAGAACAAGGAAAAAAAGCAGCAAAACTTGACTCTGTCCAGTCCCAGTAGTTGTTTGGTTTTAACAAACGCGACTGAGGATGGAAAGATACACGGCGAGGGTCAGAGAGGTGTATGGAGGGAGAGACAGAGAGAGAGAAGGATGCGAGGGTAAGTCTAATTTTTCGCGAAGTGAAATGTTTAGGCTTGTTTAAAACTTCCTTTATAAAGACGGGGGTATGACACATCCTGAGTCACCACTTCATTCATAAAAACACTCACACACACACACACACACACACACACACACACACACTGAGCGCGCGCTTCCCGCCCCTCGGCACTGTCTGTCTCCTTTTGCGAATATTTGAAAGAAAGAAAAAAAAAGGACGTTTTTGTTGTTTTTAAATTTTTCTTCCCCTTTGGCAATATCATTTTCTGTAGGTCTGTCTATCTATCCTGCTATCTCTCTTCCTCTGCGATCTGTGCCAATCAAATCCATCTCTTTATCTTTTCATCTGCAGATCTCTTCCCCTCTCTCCCTCTATCACTGCAAAAGTTTAAAAAGCCCATTGTTTCATTTTATATCAGGCAATCTGAGTTTCATAACTCTCCCGTTCTGTCTTTCTCTCGGCCCCGTTATATTAGGAATAAATAAACACTTTATTTGCATAATGTAATGTAAAGGGAGCAGCTGCATTGCGCGTATTTACCATATTCAAACTTTGCTCCTGAGACAGCAGTCTGTTATTTCCACCCTATTTCCACTCTTTTCGTGCTCTGACGCTCCCCCTTCTTTTTCTCCAGGGTAAAGGAAAGAGTGAGGGAAGGAATAAAAGAGAAAGGTGTTGCATAGTAAGGCCTGTAAGTGTTGCATAGTAACAGTTGGGGAACTTGCACTAAGAACATTAGCACTAAGACTTCAAGAGCGAAAGAGAGAGACAGTTAGAGAGAGAGGGAGAGGGGGAAGGTTAATTTAGCATATACAGAAACCAGTGCACAGCACTGGAAATACGGAGTCACATGCAATAAAGCATAGCACAGTGTTGCAACAGAAGCCGAGAGGAGTTTCCAGACAGAGAGAGAAAGTATGGGTGAGGGGTTAATGCAACCTTAAATACACATGCTGCATTAATAGCTGACCTTTCCAGATTCACGAAAAGTGAAGAAAAACTCACTCAGGGGTGTAGGAACAACTTGAAACATGTGCGGAGGGGGGACAGTGAAGGTATGGGAATGATTATCTAACAAAAAGTGGGGGAACAGTGGAGCTGTGGCACAGGGGGTAATTCACAGGCACTGGGGTTTGAATTCGGCCTGCGTCATGCTCTCATCCTGTTCATAGTCCTTCATTTTATTAGCACTTTAGATGGGTCAGGGGGTCAAATGAATGACAAATAAGAGTGTCCACAATTGGGAAAGCTACTTGAAAACATGTTCCAAGCTAGAAAATGATGTTCTTTTGATTAAAGCAAAAATCATGAACAATTAAATCATAAATATTATGCCTTAGGGAAGTAGTATGTAACATTTCATGACTTTGCGTTGTCATAAAAAGGTCAGATGATCTGATATCGTAAGAAACTCATTGAACTCATTGACCCTGACACACAGTTAAAAGGGTTTTAGAGATTTCCTGTTTTTTGTGCTACTTAAACGTAATCGTTTTTCCTATTTTTTACAAAAACTGTCACTTCTTTATTCTAAGAAAAAATGTAAAATTATTATTCAAAACTACTTTTGAAGAATATAATACTTTTTCCTCATTATGATGTCAAGACTGTTGACTATTTCATTTTTTTCATTACTAAAATGATTTTTTTGTATTATAGTAGAGATCTCTTCCCCTTATACTGTATTATACTTTATACGTTCTACTTTCCTTTGAGGTTTTAATGTATGTCTGTACATTCTGACCCAACAAAAAAGTGGGGGACTGAATTTGCACACACAGTGTTGACGGTTGCAGCACCCTTGCTCAGTCTTATGCACTCTGTTCACACGAAACCGTTCGTTTCCCACTCTCTCGTCTACACTCAGACACACATACACAAGGGTGTGCGGAGGTAATGCGGTTGCAGGGTCACGTTCTGGTTTTGTTGGGTCAGCCATAAAGAAGAAAAGGGGGGAGAGAGGAAGAGATGGAAGGAAGGGAAATGGATGAGTGTGCAGGAGCGATGGAGGGATGGAGGGAGATATTGACACACTCGCTCTTTTAATTTCCCACATCAAAGGCCTGTTTGAAGACACAGCTGGGAAAAGAATAAAAGAAAGAGTGAAGTTAGTCACTCACCGACTCTCTCTGCCTGCATGCCCTGATGGGGGTCTCTTGGGTGGTTGATGGTGAGTCTGTTTAAGTCCCTAATCCAAAGGGCGTGTGTGTCTGATTATGTGTGTGGGTGTGTTAGCGGGTTACCAATCAGTGGTGATTGCTCTGCTTGTATGCGTGTGTATGTGAGTGTGTGGTCCTGACGTTCAGCCCATCACATCACCGATCGCTGAACGGTAGTCTGAGCTGTCCGGTCACAAACCTCAGACATTACACACGTTCACACACACTCCTCGATCACGGGGGAAGTGAGGCACAGGTGGGGAGCAATAAGTGTCCAGACATCCTGGTACCTCATTACTGTAATATCCCCCATTATGAGACTCACACATACACATTCATTATGTCCACATTCACACGCTGCCAGACCTCCCCTCCTCAAATACACATACACAGCAGCACGCAATAATACACACACTGTTTCATTGGCCAACATGCTCACAAACTCAAAAATGGTTTTTGTTGTCTTTTTTAATGGCTTCCTTTGATGTGTCAGCACCCTAGGCAAGAGGGCAGAAGCTTAATTGGAACAATTAAGGCACTAATGAATTTAAACAGGTGGTTAAAATGCTGAGTTTAATAACTACTGTTGAAAAGCTGCTTTTTTTTCCTGGGGAATGGACAGCAGGCTTAGTGAGACTGATGGTTTAACTTAGTTAAACTCAAATAAATTAAACTTGAAAGGCAGAGAAAGAGTACAACAAGGATAATCTGCTAAACTTCTCCTTTTGTTTTCACAAATAAAAGAAAGCTACGATAATTAGTGATTTTTATGTGAACTCAAAAATGACTGATTGTTGTTTATGGCTTTCTTTTGTTTGTGGAAAACAAAAGGAGACATTTAATAGAACGTCCTGGTTGTACTTTTCCATTGTTACAGTCAGCTGGAAGTGCTAGCCCAGATCAGGGGATGGCACTTCAGTGCCCAGCAAACTCTCTGTGTTTTATGTCTGTTTTCATTCATGGACTCTCATCAATGAAC
>JAUMHI010000058.1:6436373-6451035 GCA_032359435.1 Enteromius unitaeniatus | reverse complement strand
CTTCAACACTGCCTGACCCTCACCGAACCCAAGCAGCACAACGAGGACACCAGTTCCCCTTTTTATTTGGACACTTTATTTCCCTTTGTCACTTTAATTATGTATTTTTATTTAATAAAACAGCCTCTCCGAGGCGCGATGTCACTACCACTGTGTCTGTGTTGGCTCCACCGCGACAATACATTACAAACAAGTTGTGTCACATTCCAAGTCTTCTGAAGACATACAAAGTCTTTATGCGAAGAAGAGAGTAAAACACAGGGTTTTAATCACTAAAAATGATCACGTCTCATTCAGAAAACATACTCCCGTCCCTTAGAATGACGCAATAGATCACAAGACGCATTTCACAACCAACGTTGACGTAAGGATTCTTGACAGACTGCAGGCAGCGCACAGGAAGTACACGGAAGATGGAGACAGTGGCTGCGTCTATTCCTCTCACAAATCAATCGAATATGCGCAATGGAATCCAGGGGGGATCAGAACATTCCCACTGTCCATCCAGAGCGGAAAACTGTGTACCGGAATCCACGTGTGACTGGATCGAGAGTTCATGTCCACACTCTAGATCCAGAGTGGGGCTCAGCGGATTAGGATCCGCGGCAACCGGATTCGGCGCACCCAGACAAACTTCTGGAAACGGCTCGGAAAATGATGGACCGGAATCCGTAATTGTAAAAACTTAAAAACTTAGACACAAAGTCCTCAAACGGCGGTTTCAGAGAACGAGCATGACAAGCCCCTCAGTGAATGCCATCTCCTTGTAATGGTCTGTCATTCTGTAATGGTTTGCGGGTGATTTCACGATCTTGCTTCTCAGCAGACAATCAGGCACAGAGGCAGAGGTGCAAAGAGAACATGAACAATTAATAAAACAAGGATAATTACAGGAGTGCTGAACGAAAACACAAAGATTTGTGCCGAAAGGGAAACCACAAACATACTTTAACGACAGACATCGAACAAGACACAAGGCACGGTTTAAATACAACATGTAATCAAAGACACAATACAAAACACCTGGAAACACGGCTGGAAGGGAGTGAAACACTGAGAAGGGCGGGGTTTACAAATAAGGCACAGCACAAGGAAACAAGACAACGTGACACTATTAACAAACCATATACTTACTATGAATATGAAAAATTAGTTAGTAATGTAGTTGTTATCTTTAGGTATTGGGTAGGATTAAGGATGTAGAATATAGTCATGTAGAATATTTGTTTTGTAAACAGCCAATCAGGTAATAATAGACATGCTAACAAGCAAGTTAATAGTGGGAATTAGTCTCTATACTAAAGTGTTACCAAATTATTCTGTATATCAGCAGAAAAATTAATATTCAGAGCAAGATGAACCTTTAGAAATCATTCTATTAGGCTGATTGGGTTCGATAATAATGATCATGTTAAAATAGTTGTGTTGATTAACCCTTTTGCGCGTACGATCACAACGGTGTGATCAGGCTTGGCTGGTCCCTGGAGCGTACGATCAGGTGTGATTAGAACGTTCAGTGCATCACGTCATCAACTGCTGAATTTAAATCACTTTTGCTGGCCCAGAGCCAGATCGGACGTGCTGAGCCTTTGTCTTATAACACTATGTTTAAATTACATTTAAAATGTAAAATACATTTACTTGCACAGATTTCAAATTTGGAATATAAAATATTTCATAATGTAGTCAGTATGTTTGTAAATATTAATAATAAAAAAAGGAAAAACAAATTAGAACGATCCATGTGTCACACAGCGCTATTGTGAGGTGCATCACATGACAAGTATGATGCGTCGCCATGTAAACAATAATGCTAAACCTTCCAAAATAACGGTCTAACGCCTAAAAAAACTTCCTCTGGAGGCTCAGCTAGAATATTTTAAACTCATATGTGAAAGGGTTAAAATATTTTCTCAAATGCACTTTCTTTGAACAGCATTTATTTGAAATAGAAATCTTAACCGTGAAAAAAAAGTTTGTTCTAGCTTTTACAGAGCTGATATACTGTCAGGCACTATGTTTGTACCTGTTGTTAAAAAAAAAACATTAAACTTAAAATGCATTGCAGTACACAGTATGGTAATGCTGTAATTCTTAGTTTAAATAAAATTACATTATATAAAACAGTTTCTTTGTGTTTGAGTTTTCATAGATGCATTTTCAGATACAAATTGCTATATCGTGATTTATATCGCTATTGAGGTAAAAAATTGCTTCTACCGTGATAGAAGATTTTGGTTATATCGCCCACCCCTATTTTAGAGAGTATCACAACGTAAGTGTACGCTTTCTTCACACATGCGCCTGCTTTCACCCAGATGTAAACAAGTCTGATTACGTTAAATACATCACAGGAGAAGAATGGTAGAGTTAAATTTTTTAAATGTTATTTTTGTTTTTATTGCGCAAAAAAGTATTCTCGTAGTGGGGCAAAACTGTAGTTGATCCACTGATGTCACATGGACTGTTTTACCAATGTTTGTAAAATTTTTCTGGATCTGCGATTGTTTCAGTTGTATTGCTGTCTGTGACAGATGGTTCTCTGATATCATCAGAAATATCTTAATTTGTGTTCTGAAGATCAACGAAGGTAGCCTGGCTTCCGCGACTATAAAGCTGATAGGAGCTTAGTCTGGCCAAGCTAACCTTACTACACGCCTTCTGGGAGGCGGGCTTAACAGGCGTCCATCAGATGCCTCTGTATACTACTGGATGAATCTACAACCAATCGGACCACTCATTCCAATGACGTACAGTATGCGTAGCGACGGAACCTGAAGCCACCTTCACCTTCATGAAAGCAGTAGAAAAATGTCTTTACTTACTTTAATTACTTCTGCTCCATTTTCAAAGAAAAGCTGTCATGAAAATTTCTCAAAACAGCTGCAACAGCAGAGTCAAACGATTGTTGCTGCTCGCTACACGCCATGTTTGAAATGGTTCTCAGACGCAGTTGCATGGGGGGTCGTTTCTCGTTGGTTCCCACTTTTTTTGGGAACAGAAATGCTCTTTTCTCGCGAAAAGAATGTCGTGTCACAGGAAGTATGGGCGGGACCAGGCTAGAACGAAGGTCTTATGGGTTTTGAACGACATGAGGGTGAGTAATTAATAATTTTCATTTTTGGGTGAACTAAACCATTTACACCTAAAATCTTACTGACCCAAAGCATTTGAAGGAAGTGTAGTTTCAGATATAATCTCTAAAAACAACTTAATATCGCAGAGTTTTAAATGTAAATCATTTGTAATGTAAAATGTAAATGTAAAATGATTGCCTACATAACCTCCCAGAAATGCCTACAACGATGTTGCTCACAGATATAAAATATATGAACCTAATTAGTTATAAACATTTAACTGGCTTTCCCAGTAGCTTCAAATGCTTCCCATGGGATGAAAACAAAGCTAAATTCGCAAATTGTTTTAGCTCCCTTTTCATTTTTTTTGCAAAAATTGAATTTGCACACAGTGTCTGCCATCATCATGCTTGCTTTGGATTGGTCATGCCATTAAAGCTCACTGAACTGAATTAAAAAACAGGGAGAGAGTAAGCGAGAGAGGCCCAGCGCTTGTTCTCAGACAGTGAGTGATGCCATGAGCTTCAAACACAGTGAAGAGGTTAAGTACCTATTATGGGATTGTGGAGGCGTAATAAGGGTTGATGGAGTAGACGCAGCCTTGCCACCACAGCCAAGGCCCAGAGATCCCCACACTCTCTAAAAAGAGAGAGTGAGAGACAGAGAGAGAAAGAAAGAGAGCGAGAGCTCCCCTTCTGTCCCCTTTCTCCCCTCTCTGACACTAATATGGAAAAAACCATGTTTTGAGTGAATACGAATGCAAATATTATTCTTCCTGACTATTACCACTGCAAGCACCTCTGCGCGGGCAGCCAAAGCACTGGACAAAAAGGCCAAAGACTTTCTCAGCGCCTTCAAAGCGAGCCTACATAAAATAAACACCGCCATCAGATTACAGCCGCTAACATGGCTCAGTGTTAGGCCGAGGCCGGGCGCGCAACTGCCTGGTAAGTGTGGGGTCCACTCAGTCAACACGATGACGCAGAACGGAACAAAAGCACGACAGAAAAAGCAGGTCTGTCGGAACACAGCCCCAACCCGCAGCACCGCTGACCCCTCCGCTGCTGCCCAGGCCCAGAGCGGAGGAGAGACGAGGGGATGAGAGGAGCGCGCAGGACAGATGAGGCGGGATGGCCAAAGGGATTGAGCGGCGAGTCGGGGTGTGGTGTGCGTTTTGGACCAGACCCCTAAACCCGAGACCAGAGCGGAGACTCCCAGGGAAGGCAGACCTGAAAGAGAGCAAATATAAAATGGAGGGAGGGGCGAGGAAAGGTGGGGAGAGAAATGCAGAGCAAAGGTTAGGGTGGAGTGAGGGAAGCTAGATGAGAGATGTAGGGAGAGGTAAAAGAGCGGGTGATGTTTAGACATCCAACGAGAGAGACAGACAAAACCGGAGCATCACCGGTGGATAACCTCTTGGTATGACATCACAGGGCTCCTCTAATACGATGGGCAGTGATGACGTAATGCGCCTGGCAGCAGGAGAAAGTGAATCGGTCCCTGAGGAGAGCCTGGGTGTTTCACTCGTCCTGTGTCTAACCCCAGACCTACACATAGTCTCTCTTTCCCATGCACGCACGCACACACATAAACTCACTACAAACACGGTCCATTTCATGTTGCTCTATTACACATCAAGGATTTACTTCTGCAAGAATGTAAATGAATACTGACACGTTACTCCCTCTACACTCGCATATAGAAATACACAAATATGCTAAGATAGATTTTTCTCTCTCTCACATGCACACATACACACACACACACACACACACACACTGACTTTCTCAGAGCAGGGTAGGAAACTCAGGGCAGCTCAACCTCGCTGACCGCACCGGCTGCAGACACATCTACTGCGCACACACGTCTCCATTTATACTGTTCGCCATCTTTTGCTGTGAACATAATGAATAGAATTTGTAATTAAAGGCTCATTTTGTAAACAGATGTCTGGAACTAAGTGTGCAGCACATTTTTTACCAAAACTAATAAATTATTGATGTCAGATATATAAAAAAAAAAGCTTATTTTTTTATTGCAGATTTAAAAAACTCTACTCTGATGACTTACTTACAAAAGTTACTCAGGAATCAAACTGTAATGACAAAACTTTAAAACAAAGGGGCTTCAATGTAGCATTCCATGCTGCAAAATTAATAACACTTCCATCAATAAAATACTTGTACATTTTGGCATTTCATTATGTGTAGTTACTGTATATAGTCATCTACAACTATCAGGACACCAGGGTTGTGCATCATTCAGAAGTGGAATTAAAATGCATTTTAAACTATGTTTCAGTTACTGAATTTGAATTAAATTTAACAGGATGTGGAACTGAAATCTGAATTTAGCAAATAAAATAAAAATAAATGGAAATGCAAATAAATTTCATTTAAAATAAAATGCATAAAGGCCTTTTTGAAAGTATAAAAATTAACGGATGGATAGATAAGCAAGTTATCTCTGGACAGTGATCACCAGCATATACTAGCCTTTACCAAAACATCTAAAAACCACTTTTTTAAAATCAGAACTTTTTGTTTCGTTTGTGTTTTGTATATTCTGTTTACAGTAAATCAGGCGAATGTTTCGTTGTCCTTGAACAAGAGATAAGATATTACTCTCAGAAGCTGAGGAGCAGCCAGTGGCCTGAAGGATCAGGTGATTCGGGTCACAGCTTGGAAAGTCCCATGTTGCTTCAGGAGGGCGCTCATTGAGAAAGCAGATTAAGACTGTTTGGCTGCTTGTCTCTCAAAATGTAAAATATATGCATTTAAACATTATACAATCGTCTAAACTGAACTGACGTGCCGTTCATGCTCAAAGACACAGTTCAGAAGAGTGAACACACACATCCCGACACATACAGAGACCCTCCCTTTCTCTCTTTCCTGACTCAGCGGTTTTGTAGGAAACCTGTGTTGCTTTGAAGAGGTGAGAATCTATCATTACTTGAAAGATGTAGAAAAAGAAAGCAAGCAGCGAGAATAAGTGCTCCATTGTCTACCCCGTCACCCCTCCTCCCCCCTCTGCCTTCGAAAAATAATTGTGTTGTCCTAATTACAGAGAGGAACTTCAACAGGTGCGGGGATCTGCACCTGGAGGAACGGGTGTACATCCATGTATGAGTGTGTGTGTGTGTGTGTTTGCATGGCCGTCCGTGTGAGCAATGCAGACACATTTTAAGGACAGGGCAGACAGTGACACAGAAAGAGGATGGGGAGGCTGACTGTTCACATCAACACTGGCATCGCTGACCCATAGCTGTATGACCATCATGCCTGAAAAACATCTTTACTGCTTTAACCCAAATAATAATCATCAATTATTCCATGATGAATGGATGACAAGTTCAAAACAGCCCCTGGACTGTCTCGCTCAGAAACCACACAGATTTGCAAATCAGAAGTCGTATAGTAACCTAATTGATTAAATTTCCACCACAGAGAGGCTAAATCGTGACTCATACAAATCTGCCACCGACTTGAGACGATGACATGGCGCGGATGATGGGGGTTTAGGACAAACGAGGGCTGGTGCAGTTGGCTGGACGAATTAAAAATCCGGTGTGATGTAAACGGCTCTCACGGGATCGCATTCTTACCGTAAAAACGGCATAATGAAACAATTGACCGGAAAGGACGGACATCTGGCACGCTGTCAAGATCCAACGCGGAAAAGACAACATGCTTTTACAATAAGTGTGGATTAAAGGCTTGATATGACGTCAGCGAGCGTTTTGGGAATTTTTTTTCACATCCTCAAAAACATGTAAATCTAAACAAACGAAGCAAGGATGGGCTTGACGCCACTTCCATTCATCGCTACGTTTCAGGTCAAGAGCACTTGTGTTTATTTTCGAGCGTCACTGTGAATGAGAAGGTTGTTTTATCAGGAATAAGAAACCTAACAGTAGCCTGTGAAATGTACTCCTTCCGTCACAACATAAGAGATAGCTCTGTCTTTAATAAATATACACTTCAAACTGCACTTAGCCCTGGGTTAGGCAACGTTTCACACTTGGTGAGGGGTTTAGCACCACTTTCAACCCCGGGTTATGACAGCCGCAGACCTTTAACAGAGCAGAATAATGCAGTGCATGTTTTTCACTAAACATACACCTCGATGACGTGCCCCGTTACGCGTCCTTTGACTTAAGGTTGCAAAAAATGAATGAATGCCTACAAGCATGGCTACGTAAGGTTTTTAAACAAATGTTATATTAACGTTACTTGCCTCTCGCAGACATATATAAACCGCGGCAGGGATTACCTCATTATATTCCTACGATTTGTACAATCACAGAAACTTTCACGCACTGTTTAGTCTCCATATCTTAGGAAAATGTTACACGTGTTAACTGGAGTGAAGACAACGTATGTGTTTGCTTTTATAATTGTTTGAGACCAGGACCTTTCAGAGATGAACAAACTTGTAAAGTCATGAGTTATTTTGCGTTCAATCATTGTTGCTGACTTCATAAATATTTAATAGACAATCCTGGGTTTAAATGTAGAAAACCTAACTACAGTGGATTAATTACTAGCGCATGGTAAACATGAACTGTACAAAAAAGTATGACACCGGATAACTCTTAATTAGCCCATGTTTACTCAGGGTTTACCCAGGCGTCGAACTAGTAGGCCTATCTAAATGCTATATTACCTTTACAAATATTTACCATTGTAACCATAGGCTACGCCAAACACCACAGAAACACCACATAGTTAATACTGCAATAAACTAGTCTTAACTTTGGTATTAGGCTAGTCGAACCGTCATCAAATAAAGAATTTTAAAACTAGATAAACAAATACCAGATGTATTTATTATTGTTTTCGGTAGTAACAATAACTATAGTAACTGTGGGGTACACTATTTAATTGTAAGGGCACCTGCAAGTATCATTTTTCACTATAAACAGTTATGGTAATAAGTATTTATAAAACACCTTCTAGAAAACAATTTAAAAAAAATTCAGCAGGACACTGATTCTTATGAATATAAGTCATGATAAGTGATACGAATTTTCAGTGGTGACCAGTGAAGTCTCTCTCTAACTAATCGTTGAGTCCACTGCGATCATGCCACCCAGTGTTGATTAATAGAACAGCATGTGGCCACCACTCTTCCCAACAGCTTCTCACTAACTGTACACAAAAAATCCATAAATAATAACAATAAAAAACATGCCAGTAGGTTAGATGTAGTTTTTATTTATTACAGACCTGTGAAAAATATGATCAACGCAACTGATTTATCTGATCATAACAGCTTGAAATGTTTACTGTAGTGTCATATTTAGTAAGATTAACAGTGGGGGGAAAAACTACAAAGACTGTGTAAAATAACAGACTGACATTTATCACTGCAACCAGGCAATGAATCTCCTCTAGCATAAACCCTCAGGGTAACTAATGGAATGCATTATACATATTACATATTCATAATGAACATATTCGTATTCATAATTTGCCTGAAGTGCTTGACAGGCAAAACCAAAAAAGAAGAAGAATGCCATTTGATATGAACAGGCTATGTGAGAATTAGATAATGTTCATAACCTGACAAGTGAAATGAATTAATGTTACAGTCTAGTCCTCTGATTAGCAGGAAGTTCATCCTGGTCGAGCCCCCACAGGAACGTTCGCAGGCGTGTCACTTCCTTCATTAACTCAGGGCTTGGGATTGGATGAGTCAGGTCCAGGCGAGGTGTCTCGTTAGGCAGGATCAGAGGAGGATGGTCCAAGAAACTCTCAAAAATATCTTAAAATATGTGAATAAAAACAAAACATATATATTTTGTATCAAATAAATATGTTAAAAGTATATCAATTACAGTTTGTGCAATGGTCTTTTCTGCTTATTATTGCTGTATTTATTTGATTAAAAATACTAAAAAAAATATATTATTGTAATATTCAATTGCAATTTAATTTAAATGTATTTTTAAATGTCATTTGTTTGAGTGAAGGTAAAGCTGAATTTTCAGCATCATCTTTAATGTCACATGATTCTTTGGAAATCATACTAATATCCTGATTTGTCAATCCTTAATATTATCAATGTCAAAAACAGTTATGCTGCGTAGGCATAATATTTTTATGATTTTTTGGGGGATTTTGATGAATAAAATATAAAAAGGACAGCATTTTTCTGAAACATGTCTTTATTTCAGTACATTCTTGCTGAAAATATATATATTTTAAAATCAAATTATGATTAGCATATGCAGTAACCGTGCATCAATTTATTTAGGTTGTTACTCACCACCTCCAAGTTCGGTACCAAGAGGCGGAGCCCATGAAGATGGTGAGGCTCTCGTTGGTCCAAGCTTATAATGAGTTAGAAGGTGGTGAAGCTGGGAAGGACTTAGCAAGGGATGCTCTTCCTGTAAACTTGACCAGGATGACTGAGAAACAGAGTGATCATTCATTATCATGTGGCTGAGTCAGGGATGTGACGAGCATTGCATTACATATTCAGCGCATGGGTCAGTTTCAACTCTCACCTGAATAAGGCGGGTCTTAGGTACGCACAGGAAGTTGACCGTAACTGATAGCTTCTTTAGAAACTCTGATGCAATATCTCCAAGGCCTGCTCCTTGTAGCCAGTCTAAAACCAGGTCCAGATTTGTTCGGATTTGAACCGCCCGTGACCAAGAGAATAGAGAATCTGCAAAAGATGGAACAAACGAATCATTTTCAACCTCACACTTGGATATGTGCTGGTCGCCCAGCCATAAACCCATCGGCATCATATCCTGCTCAAGTCAACAGCTGTCATCGCTGCCCCGCAAACACAACTGTTTATGAAAGACTGTAAATTCTCACCTCTCTCAAAGAGTGTGTTGAGCAGAGACGTGTTTGTGAAGAAGAAGAGGTAGCCAAATGTTTGGGAGGTTAGCGGTGGAGAAAGGCAAGCGTCTCGAGAAAGCTGCAGAGAGCAGCGATACACTTCCACCAGTCCAGCAACGGTGGGCGGCAAAGTGGAGACATCTTCTTCCTCATCCCCTTCCCCTTCATTACCAGCTCTGTCTCTTGGTCCTGCTTTTCCTTTCTTCTTCTCCTCACTGGAGAACGGGTTAGTGTCTAACAGAGCTGGCAGCAAAGAGTATAACGTCTGAAAGAGAGACAAAAATGAGTTCTATGTAATTGAAATGCTTTATATAAATTTTCCAAGCACCTGTAATGCAGATTTTCTAACCTTGGTCAGGTGGTAAACACACTGCTGAAAGGTGTGCATAATGACATCATCCAGCTGTGCCAGAGCATCAGAACAGGTGTCCATATCAGCTGAGAGAACAGGGTCACCCGGGGCTACAGGTCATGATGGGACAAATCATACAGAAAACATGTTGAAACTCAAAATGTCAGTAAAATACTATGTAAGAGTTGCGATCTGGTAATTATTTACATTAATAATTTATTATAATTGCAGTTCAGTTTCATATTAGTTGACAATAACATTTTCCTAGCTTATCTTTAAAATAATAAAAAGCTACTGTTGGTCGATATATGATGAGAATGTTTTGGCAATGTTTTGATTGTTTATTTCATTAACTTTTTGTATTTGAGTTTTATGAGCCATAAGTCTGTTGAATATGTTCTCAAAGTTGAGGCTCATTTCACAGTGCATCATTTTTGCTTAGACTAACAGGTTTACAAAAAAAGAACAAGATGGCATTAAAAGTGATGAGAGGAAACTGATTTAGTCTACCAAAAGACATAACACGTCCACAACCACAGATACGGTTGTACAACACAAACATTTTTTGTTGAGAAAACATGGTGCAATTGGCAATCTCTCACTAACCTTCAAATTCCCATTCTTTTTCCATGGCTTCAACTTTGACCTGAAAGAAGTTGAGGAGCTCTGTGGCATTGGACATCCAGAACATAAGAGGTCGAAGGTCAGAGGAGAGCTTCTGCACACTCGGTGGAGGAAGTTCAACATCAGCCTCTGCTGAGCTGAACACACATCAAAAAACATAAAACCTAGGCATAGAGCACAAAAACTACACATATACTTATACATATGTTTGTTTAAATGATATACATATGTATATACACTACAATTCAAAAGTTTGGGATCAGTTAGACTTATAATATTTATTTTTTAAAGAAGTCTCTTATATTCATCAAGGCTGCATTTATTTGATCAAAAATCAAGAAAAAAGCAGTAATATTGCAAAATGTTATTACAATGTAAAGTAATGGTTTTTATTTTAATATACTTTAAAATATAATTTATTAATGTAATGCAAAGCTGAATTTTCATCAGCCATTACTACACTCTTAATGTTATGATCCTTAAGAAATTCAGAAGTGATACTTTTTTCAGAATTCAAAATATAAATATTTTCTAACAATATATGTCTTTGCTATCACTTTGTTATCATTTTAACACATCCTTGCTGAATAAAAGTATACATTTCTTTCAAAAAAATAAATAATACAAATTTGCTGACCCCAAACTTTTGAAAGCTAGTGTTTGTTGTTACAACTCATATTATGAATCATATTATAATGATTTCTAAAGATCATGTAACACTGAATACTGGAGTAACTATGCAGTAAAAAATTGGCTTTGCATCATAGGAATAAATTAGATTTTAATGTATATTAAAACCATATAAATCCATTATTTTACATTGTAACAATATTTCACAATATAATTTTTTTTATGTATTTTTCATCAAATAAACACAGCCTTGCATGAGAAAGCATGAGACAATTCTTTAAAAACATTACCTGATCCCACACTTTTGAACAGTAGCGTCAAATTTAATAAAATGAAAATAAATGAAATATAAAATATACAATACATATGACTACTTCTATATAGTAAGTTCTTATATAACATTGTCTTATATAATTACATGAAGTTGTTATATAATTCAGTAATTTCTTTAAATAGAAAGTATATTCTAGGCATGCATGCACAGGCATTTCACGGTAAAGGATTATTTAAAGAATGGCAAAACATAAGTTCAGTGCTGGCTAAGGTGAGAGGAATTTGCTGTTTACAGGCCTGTCACTGAGCAACAATGTTTGAGCAGTGTATACAGATCTAGTTCTGCATGGAGAGGTAGTGCAGGTTCTTACTTTTGTGTTGGATGTTTGTCACCGAACTCTTTAATTTTGTCCTGAAAGATGAATAATGGAACAGACAGGGAGAGAGAGAGAGAGAGATTAAAGCAGACTCGGATGAATGCATGGGCGGGAGTGTTTGGCTGATGTGTCCGGACAATGACAGCACATTTTCCAAACGGGTGGAAATGACATCAGTCAACCTCTGTTTACAAACTACGGCGAAATTCCAGTGAAAGCCCATCTGTGTCTGCAGCTGTGGCTCCTCAACCACAGCTTCACAGTACAGAGAGAGAGAGAGAGAGAGTCCATTTTAAAACACTCTCAGATAAACTATTAGTGTGTCTTAACCATTAGTCCAGTTTTATCACTCCAGTTCTTTGACAAAACACTAAAGTGGGCAGAAGAGTGACAGCCTGTTCAAATCGTCTCATGTTCATTATCACCTTTGCACTCTAATTGCGGTCTCAATGCTGTTATATAACAGCCCAGCCCGGTACTTTACTTAACTCCTAATAAAGCTTGTGGTTTTACACTTTATAATGTTTCATATCTTACAGACTATTGGTTTTCAACATATTCTGCCCCAGTCAGTAAAACTCAAGCAACTCTTCATCAACACAAATCAAATCAAATTAGATTTAATTCCTGTATTATCACTAATGATCATTCAAAAATAACTATTATTAGAATAACTTACTTAAACACAAATCTTAAACCGTCCTGCAGGTGAAAAAGACCCTGAAGTATTTGTCATAGTTGGATTTAGTTTGATATTGGTTTGATTGGCAGGCATTTGATGGAATGAAAATTGCAAAACATAAATACTTAAGCCCTTTAATGAAAAAAAGCACAATATATATTTAAAAAATATATAAAAATATGTTTATTTTATATTATAATAATAATTTAATTATTATATATTTTTTTAAATGGACATTTCCATAGCTTTGGTTATGAATCATTAGACTTTTGGATACTCACCCAGACAATTCCTTTGATCTGATTGGCTGCCTTTAAAAGTAGCTGAGGTAATAATACCGGATCCAGATGTTTAGAGGCGTAGTCAATCATGAGCGACAGAAGATAGGCAGGTGCTAGAGCTCCGCCCCCTGAATCTGGGCTGGAGTTCTTCAAAATAATTTCCTGAAATTTAAGTAGCAGTAGTAACCGACTTGTATAAATAACTCAAATGAAGCCATGGCAAAACTGAAAGTACTGCAGTATTTGTTACACCATAACTTACCAGTGATAATATTTTTCCTAAATGAAGTTTCATTGCAGCATTTACTAAGTATGCCATATTGTAAACATCAAGAGCTGCTGTCTGATTTTTAAATCACTGTAGTGTACTGTCTGTCTACTGCAGTAAATCATTATGATAAACCTCCTGTCAGAACTCTGTATTTACATGCACCAGTGTTTGTTTACGGCAGATATATCAGAAGGAGTATTCGATTGTATCAGTGTTTACCTGCAGCAGGGCATCCGCATGTTTGGCCTGGAATCTCAGCAGTGATTCTGCGGACCCCAGATACTGCCTGAGCATTTCCTGTCTATCTGTCATCCCGCCAGGGCCGTAGGAAGTTGACATGTCACCTTGCCATGGTGGCGGTAAGGCCAGGGGCGGAGCGGGGGTCACACGGGGGTCGCGGTAAAGGAAAAGGAAGTGGCTGCCAAGACCCAACAAGTCTCCGGGCTTTAGGACTGCTTCCCTATAAAGTGGGGCTCCATTGAGAGTGACAGGTCCTCCTCTGAATGGACGTGCCAAGGCTGAAGAAGAATAAGAGCCAGACGTATTGAGCAAGCTACTGTAACCAGCTGAGCTAGTATCCACTTTACAGGAAAAAAAGAGCTAGGCTAAACTAAGAGGTGAAAAAGTGGTCACAATAGAAGCTACATGGCAAACGTAAGCCTACTGTATATTAGAAAGATGTTTTAATAGTGTAATAGTGAGCATGTATGTATAAATAAAACTGTTCAAAGGTGCAATGCCACAGATGGTACATAGTGAGACAACGCTTGGTAAACGTATTTACCTCGATTAATTCACAAACATGCACAAGAGTTAAACTTGACAGTGACCTTCTGTGATGCAAGCAATGTATGCTAACATGACAATAGAATTTGAATGTTTTTAAACATGAATTTCAAAGTCATCTGATTGCTGTTGTTTTCACACTGTCTGTGTCACAATATAATTTTCAGTCAAAACAGGTTGCACACTAAAGCCTTTGGATCGCAGCAAATATATAATAATATAATAAATAAATATAGCAAATGTGCCTCAGCTAACTGTCGGAGAGTGTAAAACTCATGGTTGAAATGTGAAGTGTGAGCAGCATTAGCAGGTAAAATATCTAGATCTGCCTCTGATCCAGTGAAGTGTGCCATTTTTATTTTGACCGTAACTGATATATTTGTTGAAAGAATCCTGTCAGTGCTTCAATGAGTGAAAACAGCACCATGGTTGTTGGTTTCATTGGCTTC
>JAUMHI010000058.1:6410522-6435429 GCA_032359435.1 Enteromius unitaeniatus | reverse complement strand
GATATATTTGTTGAAAGAATCCTGTCAGTGCTTCAATGAGTGAAAACAGCACCATGGTTGTTGGTTTCATTGGCTTCCACTCATATGAATGCTAATGCTAGCACAAGCGTGAATTTGCTGCTTTCCAAAGTTTAAGTTTGATGAACTCATATTGTTTTTGTTTGTGTTACGTGACCAATAGAAGATCTGAATGAACAGAGTAGATTATATGTATTTACGTTTTCAATGTATTGTAAATTGGATTGTTTTTTAAAAAAGATGACTTTGACAATTTTTTATGACCCCTAAAAAGTCTAGCGCAGGGGTTCTCAACTCTGATCACTGTCCATTTCCTGCAAAGTCTAAATACAACTCTGAACTACCTCACCTGGCTGTATAATTCTAGCAATCCTGAAGACCTTGATTAGCCTGTTCATGTGTTTTTGTTTTTTTCGTGTTAGAGTTAAATAACAGTGGCCTTTTTTGAGATCCCTTACTAGCGATTCGTGCCATTTTGCTAATTCCTTTGATAATTAATTGAACTGAACATTCAATAGTTTATTTTGAGTCTCCTTCAGATGTAGAATTACTCAATCACAAAAATACCCTCAGTGAAAAAGTTTTTGTCAGCACTCTTTAATCAATAATAATACTGAGATATTTAGTTAAAATTCCCAACACTGATTGCAGTATTACAGTTTCCCCACATCAGTACTTTCTGTTCCCGTTTTATCGCGAATGTTTGAAATCCTTGGTGCTGCATTATTAAATGTGAATGTGAAAATCGAAAGCAGAGCCCAATTTCAATAAAGTTTTGTTTTGTGGTGTGGAATTTTCTTCATTAGTTTTATCTTATGTTGGTTTGTTGTCAGATTACCTTGACCTCGCGGTTGCTCTGGGACGGCTGTGTCTCTTCTGATCAGGAGGTGACGGGCGAGTAGGTCAGGCGCTGAGAGGTAAGTGTCCACTTTTAGAGGCCTCTTTCCCTTTCTCTCTCTCTCCCTGTCCATCTCGCGCTCACGGAACGTTGGCTTCCGCCCAAAAACATGTGTGTGACCCGCCATTATGTACAACACGAAGTCCTAAACAAATAATAAACAAGAGAGCAAGAAGGTTAAAAGGGAGAACGGTGAAGACATAGAGAGTGGAAAAAAGCTGTTATGATCTTCATAAGATTGTGGCCTTTACTCCAATCTGTGCAATCTCCTATCTTAAGTTGCAGAAATACAGCGGCGATAAGGAATGAAGAGTGTTACAGTTTTCGACAATGTGTGCTTGTGTGAGGTCATTGTGCAGAGATGAAGATGTAGACACAGCACGCTTGTGTTGGTATTGTCCGGCCCGCGTGTATATATGAGCTTCTGTGTGGCTGTTTTGTGCAGCGTGTTCAATGGCCATTCCACTCAAAGGTATGAAAGCACTGATGGTATGTTGCGATTAGAGGAATACAGGTATGATGTCATGGCATGGCTGTAAGATAAGTGAGATGATGCATGTCTAGCCTTGCTCTGGTCATAGCCTTGCAGTAACAGGAAGTAAGGCCGATCTGTCGGTGGAAGGATCAGGCTCTGCGACATCACTTCCAGGTCACAGGTGTCGCTCTCTTCTTCTGCTGCCCGAGTGCGTCTGTCTGTCTCACCTCCACCACTTCTTGACCCAGTGACCTGACAAAGCAGAGACGGATAGTAATGTGAATGGATTGCATGCATTTACTGTATAATGGCATAAACATGTATTAAATGGACTTTTATGTTGTTTAATTTAGTATTAGGAGTTTAATTTAGGGATGTTTTAGGGACATGTTGTATATATATATATATATATATAGGGCTGAACTATAAGGCCAGTTGACAGAACTGTCATTTGACCTGTATTAAGCCAATGCTACATATCCAAGATTTTCCTCTGCATGTCACCTTTTTAAATTATTAGCTTGGTAAAATAAACACAGATACATTTTTTGTAATTGTAATAATGACTTGACTAATAGTCAAGACAATAGTCTTGCATTTTCTTTACTGTTGTTATTATGTGGCTGTTATTTCACTTCTTTGTGTGAATTTTTGTGTAAGAGATGTGTAGTAAATTATATATATAATTTACTACACATGTCTTACACAAACATTCACGTATATATATATATATATATATATATATATATTACATAATATTACGTATATTACATAACTTAACAATCACTCTAACTATAAATGTAAAATGTTTGAATATTATTTAATATTGCACATTTCAAATGCCTCAAATGTGTGACCATGGATCACAAAATCAGTCATAAAATCAGTCAATTGTTTAACATTGATATTTATGCATCACCTGAAAGCTGACTATAAGCTTTCCATTGATGTTAGGATAGGACAATATTTGGCTGAGATACAAATATTTGAAAATCTGGAATCTGCTGTGCAAAAAACTTTAAATACTCAGAAAACCATCTTTAAATTAGTCCAGATGATCTTGGCAATGCATATTACTAACCAAAAATTTAGATTACCTTAAAGTATTTAAGGTAAGAAATGTACAAATATCTATATATATATATATAGATATAAATAATAATTTTGACCCAATTGTCAAAATTGCTATTGCCACAAATATACCCTAGTGACTTAAGACTGGTTTTGTGCTCCAGTTTATTTTACCTCTCCTCCTTCAGTTGCTATCATGCTCACTATGTTCTTTCTATCCTGTCCATTTGGGGCTTTGCCAGAATGCCGAGGGTCATTGCTGGCGTTGCCCTGACGACGTCTTAGACTCAGGTTCATATCACTAATACTCCTCCTCAGTTCTGTGTTCCGCCCTCGATGACCTCGCTCTTCTTCTGGCCCGCCCCCAGAGGACATGCGGCTCCGCCTCCAACGAACACCTGTTACCGCAACAGTGTTTTCCCACAAATTAATTCTCACACTGTTTAATACACTTGTAAAATGTTTTACAGTTCAATATGACGATGTTCCAACCTTGATGGCTCTCTCCATCCCTCTCTCTGTTTCTTTCCTTCTCTTTCTCCTCCCTCTCATATTCATCAAGGCGCTGGATCTCGAAGCGCCGTTCGAAGCCATCCTTTGGCCTCCACATATCCACTAGCTGTAAGGGACATTCCCAGGATGCCACGCCCCTTCGGCACTCGGTTTGCCATTTAATGGCTCCATCTGGCTGATGAATGGGCTTTCCAATGACATCACATAACAGGAAGTCCTCGGGGGAATATTTCTGGAGAGCTGACCAGGTGAACAGGAAGTTAAGGGAACGATACAATGAGCGGGTAAAACCTAATTTCCTATCTATTCTATGATGTCTCCCCTCAGAATGCACATTTAATTATTTGCAGATTGCTTTTGAAGTTTTATTTTTTATACACAACAAGATAATGGATGGATGAACCAAGTGTTCAGGCCAATATGAAGCTTCCGTCATTATTTACTCACCTTCATGTCAGTCCAAATGTGCATCTGTATTTCTGAAGAATTTCTGGAAGTTCTTTCCAAACAACAAGCATTCAAACCACAAAAGTGATTCATACAGATCATGTGCTTTATTCCAAGCCTGCTGAGGCCATAACTTTTTTTTTTGTGAGGAACAGATATACCACTCTTCCAGAAATACTTTTATTCAGCAAGGATGCATTAAATTTATCAAAAGTGACAGTCAAAATGTTAACTTAAGACTTAAACCTGTTACCAACATCAGAATATCTTCTTATAAAGTTAAAAGTGACATCAAGGTGAATAAATGATGGGAAAGTTTTAATTTTTTTGGTGGAATATGGCTTTAAATGAATGAATGAATGAATGAATGATGCATTAATATAGGGCTTTAAAGACACACTTTTATAATATCTTGATGATGCTTTTGTGCTTTTTTGGGATTTTGACAGCTGTGGCCAGTGAGTAACTGATGCTTCATTTTTACAAACTTACAGACTAACTAGACTAGTTCACCATTACAGGGAATGAAAATACCTGCGTCTTCGCTCTCGTTCTCTCTTTCTCTCTCAGTGTAGCGGGTGATGACCTGCTGAATAAGCTGGCGGGCAGTAGAGTGCATGTTTGCCAGCAGACTCCGATAGTTGGCTCCACTGGACAGGGCATCTCCATAGATTTTGACCAGCCCAGGGGCATTAGAGGAAGCGGGAGGCAGGTAGTGATGTGATGAAGGGGTGGCAGAATGTGCCCATATTTCCCTCTCACGTTCTCCAATGGCACGGTCTCTGTCACTGTTGGACCGGCCTCTCAGGAAAAGGTGAGACAGACGCTTGGCCCGGGATTGCTGATTGGCCGGGCGAGGACGGAGGAAGGCTGGAGAAGGGGATGGAGAGGGTGGGGCAAGAGAAGGGGTGGAGTGAGAGAGGGAGGAAGGGACTGATGATGGGGCCTCGGGAAGGGAAGCGGCATCTGAGCTGGTTGTGGACCTGATTAAACGAAAGCAACAGGAAGGAGGTGACACACAAATTGTGTACCACATTAATCTGAAGTTGGTACAGTAAAGTATCCATGTTGATGTCATACATGCAAATCTTTTCATAATGTTCCCTATTAAATGCAAATAGAAATGTTCTCAGTAAACTGACATTCACATTTGTTTGTCTACATTTATAAAAAAAAAAAAATCTAATTAGCAGTGCAGTTCATAATATGAGTTAATTATTTATGTTCTATGATTAACATGTTCTAATATCTGAATTAAAA
Organism: Enteromius unitaeniatus; assembly: GCA_032359435.1. Classification (NCBI taxonomy): domain Eukaryota; kingdom Metazoa; phylum Chordata; class Actinopteri; order Cypriniformes; family Cyprinidae; genus Enteromius; species Enteromius unitaeniatus. The sequence continues at coordinate 6,430,747 of JAUMHI010000058.1, read as the reverse complement.
TTTATTTGAATATTTGTTTAATTAGAAAATGTCAGGGTGGTACAACTGTATTTATATCAGGATGAAGAAAAATAATTAAATGATTTAAAAGAGAAACTAAGTCGTTTGGCATAATCTTTTCTCATTATTTATATAAGTAGTGATTTAATATAACAAAATATATATTGGTACAAGCAAGCATGCATGCACATGAATAAATAAATAAATATAATAATAAATAACTAACTTTGTTGATATAATCTCTCTTATTTTGACTCTCTAAGGATCAGATTATTACTTTTAATAAACTGTGCTTATTGACATAATTATATCTTGATTGTTTGTCAAAACACATTGATGCAACCAACATACAAGCAAGTGTGCACATGAAAATAAATAAATAAATAAAAGAGTAAATAAATAATATTCTTATTTATTTTGAGACTGCAAGAATCAGACACTTTGAATTATTTTTACTTATTGGCCTTAATCTTTATTGTTTGTCAAAGTCAATATGTCTCTTAAAATATAAGATAATTTGCTTATTTTGCTTTGCAAAAGGCCAGGCAGGGTTAGTTCAAGTTGTAAAATGTCATACAAAATGTCAAATTTGTTAAATGTGTTAAATTTATTTTAAAACCCTTCTAAAGGTAACGGTAAGGGAATGGTGAATGTTTAACCACATGTATTCAAAGGTAAATGGAAAATATGGTGTTAGATTCTCCTTGATGGTTACACCGCATGACACTTTTGGAGTCATTAAACTGAAACGTTTGTTGAAAATGTTCTAAAAGTTTTTCCAAATGAAACCAACATGTATACATGTCTAGGAACGTGGCACATGTCTTAAACATTTCTTTATCTTGGACACTCTTATTTGTCATTGATCCAGAGACTAAGAGAACGTTCAGAACACTGACTTGACTGATGCTGCACTGGGCCAGCGAGCTCCCAGCTTGGCAAAGTGTTTCCGTGGAGAATTTATCCACAAGCCCACTGGGAAATGGAGCTTCCTAAATCGGGGACTCCCAGACTCCTCCATCTGAGGGAGTAAGAGAGAGGGAGGTGAAGCCTGGATGGCAGTGTGGAGAATGGAAAGATAAAATGACAAAAATAAATTCAGAAAGGAAGGACCAAAGAGGGAGGTAGGAAAAAGCAAGAAAGGGAAATGTTTTAACAGTCAGAGAAAGATAGATGCTGAGAAACACCCGAAGACCACTGACACAAGATAACAAGCAAGACTTTAAAGTTAAATTAAAGATGACATTTCTAGTGTTTGATTTAGCTGATTAAAGATACATATAATCTTTCACTAGATACGTGTCGCTATTGAGATTTTTTCCGCTTCCAAAATCAGATTTCGACAGTGAGTGACGTTCAGTAGACAAATGGCAGGAAAAGCTAGCGTCTCGTTGAATAATCAGGACGTGCAGTGTCATACGTTCTTCGTCATCTAAGAGTCTATGAGTAACAGAGCATTAACGCAGTTAGCGGGGAATGCCACAAAGTTGACAGTGCAGGCGGTGAATAGTTATGGCTCTGAAAAAAAGATTTATTTCACATTCATGTCTACATGTCTAATGAAAACCAGAGGTTTGGCACCGTTGCTCCTGAGCTAAGCAAACTCGTGGAAGTCAAGTAAGAGTCAAGTGGCTTCGCCAAGAGGCCATGACGAGGATATCAACCAACATGAAACTATCACTGCTGAGGATAAGCCGTGCAGCCAAACCACATTCTATGAATATCATCCTTGTTGTACTTTGATTAAAAGTGCTGAATGTCGGCTATACATAATAACATACATTTTTGCGTCCTCCACCCTCATTGTGGACTTCACCTCCATGTATCCTCGCAGACAGATGGGGAAATCCCCTGAACAGACCCCCTAAGTGTCGTATGTTCCTCAAAAGTGAAGTTGACTTTTAATATGTTGACTCTTTGACCATAATTGATTTCATCACATTCTACAGAGTAAATGGTGGATGTAGAACAACCAAGAAACAAAATTTACAACTTCTGGTTGGGAAAGCTATTCAGTATATGCTGACTACAGCTCCGAATAAGTCATTCTGCATCAGTAAAATGGCTTTTCTCACCACTAGATGATATGAATGTGACTTACCCACTGTGACGGGCTTCCTCCTTATATCAGGATAAATCTTCAGAATGGCTGTTGTTTGTGAAGTGTATTATAATAATATAAAATAAATACCAGTGGAGGTCAGTTCTGTGTCTCCTTATTCCAGAATAATTAGGTTTAAATAGTCCATTTTCTGCACGAGGCCTTGCTTTGCTGTACAGAAATGTGTCCTTTCACCCAGTTTTTAGCATGTCTTTTTCATTTTCGATGTATAGGAATGGTCTTTAAGTCCTTATACTTGCTTTCTATTTTTCTCTTGTTTCTTTCTCCCCTTTTCTGCGTCTATAGATAGAGAAACAGGCCCATTGTTCTAAATGACAGAATTTCCTTCCTCCCCAATGGACAACACCTATATCCTGAGAAAGAGAGAGAGAGAGAGAGAGAGAGAGAATATGAAGTATATGCATAAAGCCAAGCCAATGACTGCTGTTCATACAAAGAGCAAGACGAAAAATGTTATAAGCACTAGTCAGGATGTCCATTATGTTCTTTCAAAATCAAAACAGAGCCGGAAACTGTCTGACAGTTGGATAATTTAATAGAGTCGAGTCAGGATGGACGCCATATTGAATTTTACAGGATTGAATATAGTGCTACCCTGACTAATGTCTATAGAAATAATCCTCGGGAAAATATATATGAACGAATGAAAACTTTAAGTATGTTTATTACCCAAGGGATGAGCACAAGACTAATAACTAACTCTTGCCTCAGCATGTTTCATCCAGCACTTGTTGTTTTGTGTTGTAGGACTTTTGAAAAAAGGAAGCAGGAAACCTGGGACAGGATGTCAAAGACAGAGAGGCACCTGTAACCTTTGACCTTGTCAACAACAGAATGATGTGTCAGGAAAGAAGAACCCTGTGTATATCCGTACATGTGAATGTGTCTATATCCTATTATTTGTATATGTACAAGACTAAGGAAGACATAACTGCTATGTTACATTTGTTTAAAAAACAATCTGATGAAATAAATGAGATTTATGCATTAAACAAGAAACGAAAATAGAACTGCTTACTTTGTTTCTTACTTCTTATTTAGCTATCTGATATTTTATCTGGAAAATAGCACAAAAATATGAATTAAGTGTATGCTATTTTGGCCAACATGCAGTCCTAATGTAAATACACACAAACACACTCACATGCACCATGTCAGACCAAAAGGCAAAGCCAAAAACTCTGTGAGTAGTTGGTCTCTCAGACAGGAAGCATTGACAGCAGGCTGTGAAAGCTCCTGTGCGTCATTCAGACTTGTCCCTCCATGTTTGATTTTAGCGTGTAAGTGAAAGCTCTTCCTGGCCTCTGGTCAGAGGGAATGAAGTGTGCATACAGTAGTGCACGCTTTCTTTGGTAAAAAAAAAAAAAAGGTTCTTACTGTACATCTCTCACACCTCAACTCTGGAGGAATGAAGGTGCTTTGGTAGCCAGCAGTGCCATGCAAAGGCAGAGGACAGTAACTACACTCTGTTGAATTAGGCCTGTTGCTTTGTAGTTAGTGTAGGTGCTGAGCCACAGATTTCCAAGTGCTGTACTGTATATTGATGTATTAAAACTAAAGTAAATAGACAATAGTTTTATTTATTAATTTATGTATTTATTTGATGGCTTGCTGTGGCTAAAACGGCAATAAAAATGTGTAAAGCATTTGCTATTGTGCTGCTTCATTGCATATAACATAAATAAATTAAATAAAGCACACAATTAATAAATAAAAAACAGAAATAGCCTACATTACTAATGAATACCCTGCTTTAAACAGTGGAATGAGTAATCAAAACAGAGATGATCTCTGAATATACCATTTATTCTTGTTTTTTTCCACTTTATGATGCACTCAATGACAGTATATCTTATTATGTGATATTGTGCTTCCCAGTGTTTAACCTACTTTTTAACCTGAAAATGTCAACATTAGTTTTTAATTTTCTTTTAATTTGCAATGTTTTTTAAATTATCTCATTTGCATATTGCCATTATTGGTTTATTAATATCACTTATATCACCTTTTTAATTTTTCTACGTTATTGATATTAGCCTACTATTATATTACGCTTTCATTTCCTGCATATTACATCTGAAAATTAGAATGAACGCTAAAGGAACATGAATGCTACTTATGTAAATAATAAATATACTCGAAGTACTGTTTTAGTCTTGAATGCCATGTAGGCTACTATGTGCTATGTACGTTTGTTATTGCTTTTCAGATTTAATTTGTTTAAAATTGATATCGCTTTTGTGCATTATTACATTTTTAAAAATATGTATATAAATGAACGTTTTTGCCTTTTTATGTTTTTCTTACTATTTTAGTCTCGCAAGCCCCGCCTCCTCTTATACTGCCTCACGTTGACGTCCCATGATTCAGTGCGCTCATAAAGTCTTTCGAGAGGACATTACGTTCAGGGCACAGCTAGAGGTAGGCCTCAGTGTTTTTATTTGTGTAATCCTTTTTATTTTGCTAAATCTCGAGCGGTGTTCATCGAAACAGTTTAGCTTTACGGTTTAGCGAAATTGACTGAGTAGCGATGCAGGTTCCGCCGGAAAGCTGGTTTTGTGTTAGTTAGCAAACTGGCTACTTAAACCGGTTGTATCAAGGTTATGTTACTGACGTGAATATGTCTGCTGGTTTGGACGTAAAATTAGCATATTTGACTTGTTTACACATTGACTTAATTTGACATGTACCTTTTTGAAAGTTAAAAGACGTAGTTTTTAATGCATCAAGTAAGTTTATTGCAGCCGTCCTGTGACTGGCGTTAGTTCAGACTGTTCTCGAGTGAATGTCACTCACAGTCACCTGCTTTATTACACGGAAACCCATACATCTGATAAAAAAAAGCCCAATTATGTGCTATATATAAGTATTTAGTGTTGTAAGTGTTTACTGTGTGTCACACAGACCCGTTATCTTTGACTGAAGATGGCTGATGTTATTAAGGAGAAGATCCAGAACTACAGAACGGCTCCATTCGATGCCCGTTTTCCCAACACCAACCAGACCAGAAACTGCTTCCAGAATTACCTTGGTAATTATAGTGAAATGATCAAATGACCCTTATTTGTACCCAGAATTATTATATTAATGAGAACATTGTTTCACAAATGCTTTGTATTATTTATGAAAGAGTGCTTTACACACAGGCTTGTTCAAAATTATAATGAAGGCTTCACAAAGTGCATTTTAACCATGACCACTAATATTATACTGATCTCACAGATATATCTTTGGAGCTGGTCTTATGTTGTTGAAGGTCACATCAGTGGTGATGCAGGGTTGTTTGTCGTAAATCTCCAGTACTGGTATCTCTATATTATTTAATAGGCCAGTTCAACAAACCTCACAAAAAGTTATGAATTAGAATCGATATGCATGACCTTATCAACTGTCACTTGATTAAAATGCATTATGAATTGAAAAATGATGTCGGGGTTGGAGATTGTACACTATTTCTGTCTGATTTCAGTGTGTTTTACGGACTGTTGTTTTTTCTCTCTCTCTTAGACTTCCACAGGTGTAATAAGGCTTTGACAAACAAAGGCCAGGACACTTTTCCCTGTCAATGGTATCAGAGAGTCTACAAGAGCCTGTGTCCGATCGACTGGGTAAGTCTGTTCTACTAAATACACCTCTGGAAACATTCCTGGTGTTATTTTGTAAGCACATGCTTCATTAAAATAACTTGCATTTCTCAAATGGCTTTTCCTTTTCCAGCGCATCATAAATGTCATAAAGACCGCATGGCCACCTGTCGTATTTGATATTGGCCACATTATAAAAGAAAATAATTAGAATTGAGGTTTGCGCATTGTACGTAGAATAAATCTGACGCATACAAAATCATTAGCAAACGTTTGCTTGTCTATAATAGGAATGTTTATTCTTTACCTGAACTGTCATCCTCAGAGCTACGCTCTAGATTTGGCTTTATTCTGAAAATAAGTTCAAGTTAATTTTCGTTGTCACCTTACACAACAGGATGTATGACGAATACCTCTAACATTAACTGTTAAGGGTATTGGGGTTGAATGTCCAGACTCATGTAAGTTGTTGATACTGTTACTGGAACCCTGTTCTTCGTTAACTCATTTGCGTTTTTGCTAGTATACATTGCCCAAAATGGATTAATGCTGGTAAAGTCTGCAGACGATTTTGTTAGTCACCAAAATGTTGAGAAAGATTTGAGCATGGTCAGGGTGCAGTCCCATAACGACACAAAGTTCTCTATTCTTCGTTGTTGAAACACACCCAACATGTTCCCAGAATAGGTATCATCACAGGTATCATCTTTCTGAGTTTGAGCACCACTTTGAAATTCCATATTTGCAATCAAGCCAAAATAAATTAGTTAAAAACTACACAGACAAGTCTTTATATCATGTATCAGATGGTTTTGCCAGCGGGGTTCTCTGTTGTCTGTCAGTCATGGTGTCATGATCCTTATTCAAGACTTATAGCTAAGCAACTTGGATTAAAAGGATAAAGAGAAGATCATTGTTTTTCCCTTAAGTCATTGTGAAAACTGAGGAAATGTGAACATCTGCTGGAAGTTGATCGATATACAATGTGTCTTTGTGTTTTTCTTCAGGTGGAGAAATGGGACGAGCAGATTACTGAAGGAACCTTCCCCGGGAAGATCTAAACGATCACTCTTACTATCCATTCAAGGGATCCCAACCTTTTGTAGAGTACCTCATAATGTTATGTGAGGTTGTCTTGGTTATCTGTATGCATGCTGGAGGATGAAAGGTCATTCAGAGTGTGCTTTGGAGATCTTCAGCAAAATGAAGTCGTACATAATTATTGATCTTTGTCACTCTACATCCTACTGTTGCAAATTGCAAAATAAAAAATGCACAAATTCAACTAAACTTTTCTTTCTTTCTTTTTTTTTTTTCTTCTTTTTTTTTCAATTTAGCTTATACAAAAAGTCTAAATCATTCATTAAGTGCCAAGTTCAACCTGCTGAAAAATGACTTGCTAAGTGGCTTTTTTTTGAGTCTGGAGTTTGAGTAATATTTAATTAACACTAGTCTTAAGATACTGTCTAAAGAGGCTGGTTTTAGTTTGAACAGACAGCATGAATTTACATGAAATCAGTGATTAAGGAATTTGACGGTTCTGTAGTTACCCAGTTTTCTTTAAATGGCTGTGTAATCCGATTAAACCATTCTGCTCTTCAACCAGCGGATGGCAATACAGTAGCATAAATTAGTCCCACAATGTGACGCAATACTTTCTTATACTGTTAAGATGTAGCAATGGCAGTGACTGTACGGATTGCAGTACCTAGAAATTCCTCTCTTTCCTCTTTTCTATTTCTAATATTTGATGCAAAACATGAAGACAAAGGTTAGTGCGGTCAGATTAGGTTATCCGGCATAAGCAGGGCTGAATGTCTTTCTCAAGGACCCACAGGAAGTGTAGCAATCAAGATGTTAACTTCAAGGGTTAGTTCACCCAGAAATTTAAAACCTGCCATGATTTACTCTCCTTTGTGATGTTTCACACCTGTTTGAATTCCTTTCTTCTCTTAAATGCAAAAGAAGACATTTTGAAGAATGCTGGTAACTGAACAGTTTCTGGTAGACATTGACTTTCAAGTTTAGTGTCAAGTATGAAGAAAAAAAAAATCTTAATATGTTTTATGTTCAACAGACAAAATAAATTGGGATGTTTGGAATGACTTTGATAAATAATCACAGGATTTTAATTTTGGGGTAAATGATGTCTTTAGGTATAGCCTATTAATGTTCACAATACAATGATCTTTGTTATAGTTGTCTTGGTCCCCCAATAACATGTAATGCATTGCTAAATAAAAACATGCTGAAAAGTGCATTACTTCATTAGTAATCAAGTGCATGGCTGAGCACTCAATGGACTGTAAGCAGATTTTTTCCCTCTATTTTCAGAAGTGAGTTGTAGTTCAAAGAATCATTTTCTTGTAGGAAGTGATCAGGTGTTAATTTTGTTTAACAATTCTGAAAGGAACTTGAAGTGTGAGCATGCAGTAAATCTAGTTCATACCGGAGGAAAATATCATATTTGAGCATGTGCGGGGATCATTTTCTGCCCTTTTTGTTTGTTTTATACTGCTTTAAACACCTTTTTTCTATATCTACACTCCATATACCATTACTGTATACAGCAAAAAACAGGTTTGTAACATCTTTGAAAATTAATAAAAAAAAAAAAAAAACTAAAATGATTCCATTGCAGAAGTATTAAATGGATTAAATATTTAGCTGAAGCATCTTTAAAGCCTCAAGTCATTGATCTTTGCTCATCAGCAAATGATGTCTCCTCTTAACATCTCAAGCTCTGTCAGCTTGGACAGGGGTAGATGGACAGGTTCAGCTTCCTCCAGAAATATTTGATTGGGTTCAAGCTCAGGCTGTGTCTTGGTCAATCAAGGATATTCACAGAGTTGCCTATAAGCCGCTCTTGCTGTGTGTTTAGGGTCATTGTCCTGTTAGAAGGTGAACCTTCTGCCCAGTCTGAGTTTCTGAATGCTCTGGACTGGGTTTCCTTAAAGGCTATCTCTATATTTCTGCCGCACTGTCCATTCCTTCTACTCTAACGAGTCCTGTCCCTGTTGCTGAAAAACAGCCCCACAGCATGAGGCTGCCATCAGCAGTTATAGCTGTGGGATGGTACTCTGCAGATAATGAGCAGAGCTGGTTTCCTTTAAACATGACTCTTGGCATTGAGGTTGATCAGACCAGATCATTTTGTTTTTCAGAGCCGAGGGTCCTTTAGGTGCTTTTATGCAAATTCAAAGAGTGATTTCATGCGTCTTAACGGAGAAGAGAATCGAATTTTGCCACACCACCATAAAGCCCAAGCTGATGAAGTGTTGCAGTTTGTCCTGTAGATTTCTCCAGCTGGAGTGACCATCAGATTCTTGGTCACCACGGTAACCAAAGCCCTTCTCCATCAGTTGCTCAGTTTGGCCAGGAGACTAGATCTAGGAAGAGTCTGGGATGTTTCAAACTTCTTCCATTAAGGTTAGCAAAGACTACATGCTTCTGTGACCGTTCAGTGAAGCAGAATTTAATATAAGTGATATAAAAGCAACGTGACAGAATGCTTTTAAGTGATTAAGATCTCAAACCCAATTCATTCAGAGCTTAGTTCATAGCTACTAAAAAAAAAGACCACAGTGGCAGGACGCCACTTCTAGCTTATCTCAGTTCTCAAAATGTGTTTCCTTTGCAATTTCCTGTTTTCTGTCCTATAGTAGCTCTGTGTATTATTACATACATTATTACTTTGTTTTCAGTGTAATAAAACACATTTTAGGTCATTGCATGCTCTGCCAGAAACAAATCGATTATTACTTTGTAACTTTAATTTAGAATTAATAAGTGCATCCAACGAAACATAAATTCATTTCTAATGTTTTTATCCAACTTCAATGAACACACGAAGCCTAAGGAGCGTAGGAAACGAAACATTTGTTATCGCTACACACTTGTATGAAGTGCCAGCAAACCCCGCAAATTTGTTCGGTCTCGGAAGAGAGGGATACTTGTTTACAAACAAAAAAAGACGGCATTCTCTCACAGAAGCGCTCACATGACAACAATAACGGGTTTATTGTGTCACACAGCAAGGTTGAATCAGGTGGGATGCTGCACTAGAGGAACAGTGGAGCGATTGACGCTCAGTCAGAATATCCAAATAAGGACATTAAACCAGGCTTTGCCTCAAATACTCATAAGGCGTCTATCTAGACAGCTTTTCAGGCATCATTGCCACGCTCTAACTAACTGATGCTCAGACGCGGACTAGGTGGATGCTCACTAGTTTTTTTGAGACGTGGCCATCATTTCCAACTTAAGGATGTTACGCGAATGTCTTAAGATTAATTTCTGGTTTAGTCCTGTGACTCAGAAGTTACAGAAACAGGGGGGGCACCGAAGTGACGACACAAAAGTGCAACGTGCTGCTGCTCGTGTCTCACTGACTCTTCATAAGCCGCGAGCGCGAGAAGGTTTCATCACACACCAGCTACTACCCGATCGACGCGCGAGCTCTAGAAAAACACGTAAATATCATTATTTTACATTTTTATTGTACTGAAATATAACGGACTATAATTAGCCTTTTAATTATGAGTTCTAATGATGCTGCTGCTGCTTCATGACCACCTGTAAGTAGCCTAGGCTATTTAAAATGAAAAGAAATATATATGTTTCCTTAAAATAAACTGGCAGTAAAGTTATTTGTACTTCTTTGACCTCTACATTTTATTCTTAACTAATTAGAATTGCATGAAGCTGTTAGGTGAAGCTGTCTTGACATGATCAAGATGGATGCAGGGTTGAGGATTTGATGTTGCAGGGGAACCACCAGGTGGTTTTAAGAAGTATATAGGGTGGATCTTATAGGCTGACAGGGAGGCCTCATGTATTTGACTTCCACATTTACTTTGCAATTTGCTTTGCACAATACCGATGCTCTGCTGTCATCTCAACTCAGCAGACATCCGTTGCAGGAAGCTGTTTTATTGTCATTCATCTTGGTGAAGACATAAAATGATTGTCTTATTCTTTATCATTACTGACAGCAACTATTCATATTTTTTTTACTCCCTCTAGAAGCTTTTCCAAATACGGATTTGTGTTAACTCCGAATAAAGTTTGGCCTCACTGCAAAAAGAGGAAGAACTGAACTGAAGACTTCTGTCTCAACTGCAATAACTGGCTTTCATGACGAAGAGCAGGATGGAGAAGATGAAGGACAGTAAGGTAAAGGCTTTCTCCTCTGTCTGTCTTTATACAGGATCAGTGGTGATGCTTGGCTGCCTTCTTTATGATTTCAAAGTAAAGGCTTTACCATCACTATGACCCTTATGAAACAATAACTTTTTATTTGCAGTCTTATTATACACACAAAAGTGCACAGTATTTAAAAACTGCAGATAATATTTTAACTGTAATGTTAAACAAATTTCGTGATTTGCATGCTGATGCCATTTGAGTGTAGCTAATGTGTTGCACCAGTGGGTTAAATAATACAACCTTAGGTAACGTCTGATAAGGCTATTAGTTTTTAATTGATATGACTCATCACCTTAATGAATTACAATATAAAATAATATATTTCATAAAAAAATACAGTGGTGGTAGTGGAATGTGTGTTGCTTTGTCATCTCGGATTACAGCATGTGAATTAAGAAACCCAGATGAGCACAGGAAACCAACAAAGAGACACGAATGTTTAGAGCAGGGTTCAGTGGGCATGTTCAAACTTGAATAATATGAACAGCATCCTGACCGGTTCTTACTTGTTTTACAATGGACGGACGGAATGGAAATTTCCAATCCGAGTGTGCCAATTTAGCAGCATCATTACAAATCTATTAAGTGAGTCTAAGACCAAGTGTGTTGTTTTAATAAATGAATATAGCCAGTTAAGTTGTGGAGGGTGGGGGTTGTATGGTAGGATGTGCAAAAATCGTATTTAGGTCTGTTCTGCTTAAAAGAAATGAAAAATGCAGTGATGTATCATCCTCGATCAGCAGACGTCATCATGAACATTACATTCGTAAAGATGACTCTTGGCTACTTGCAGATATGATGACACCAATATCCTTGTTCACAGTCACTCCTCCAGGAGTCAACTTGTGTGTTTAAGTCTTTATCAAAACATCAGACCAGTTCAGTGTGCAGGCTTAAAGGTGCAGCGTGCTATTTTTCTTTTTCTATTGACATGCAGTTTTGGAGAAAGTTCCTTAGAAACAATTCACTCCAGATTCTTATACCTAAATGGAAAACAGTTGCAGATGACCCCTTTTGGTTACTAGTTCAACATTTTTCTCTCTCTCAAAAAAATAATAATAATACTGCACCCAATACACAGGTCCTCAGACCACTGAACTTTGTAAACCATAACCTGCATAAGTTAACATGTTAACTGAAGTGGTCTAAATGTGTGGCTTTCTGTGCTTTTGCCAGTGACATGTGTTTGTACCATCAGTCATGCAGATTTTAACTTTTTTGGTTCCTCTGCAGTCATGCAAAAGCTGCCCAGTTTACAGTAAGCTTAGGTTGTTATTTCTAGTTTCTTTTATTTTGACATAAGAAAAAAGGAACGTTCGGAGCAGCCAAAAGAAAGAATGACACAAACACAAACATTCCAGTTATTATTGGTTCCTAATGAATGCAACAGTCTTGTTCCACTTTCACGCATACTCTGGGAAATACTGCATTGTGTAATATGTTGCTATCAGAATTTGTGCGCCATTTAGAAATTAGTTGAGAATGTCTTTGGACTCAATCTAGCTGCTGAATTGAAACAGCAAACCAGGATGCAGAATTGCACTTTGAATTTAAATGTGAAGAAGTATAATTCAAATAAATGTAAAGAATTACGTAGCTGTAATTTAATAGGGTTTACACACAGAGGATACTGAATGAGAGAGTGAGAGGATATTTTGTAAATTTCCTACAGTAATTATATAAAAATGTATCGCATTTCTTCATTTAGGACTTCATTTAGACAACTTTAAAGGTGATTTTTTTCTGTATTTAGATTTTTTTGCACCCTCAGATTCCAGATCTTTAAATAGTTGATGTCTGAATCTAAATTTCACAAAATTAACCCATATGACATGGTTCTGTGGAACATTAATCTTCACTTTTTTCTTTTTGTCCAGGGAAAGCAGGTAACATGGTGCCTCATGTTCTGCGTGTCCACAGCCATCATCGGCTCCTTGCAGTTTGGCTACAACACAGGCGTCATCAATGCACCCGATGAGGTAAGTGTTTCATCAAGTGAGTAGCATTTTAGACTTTTCAAAAAACAACACTACATTTCTTCATCACTCATCGTCTGTCTCTCTGTTGTTGATCAGAAAGTGCAGGACTTCATCAGAAACGTGACTCAGGAGCGCACTGGAGAGCCAATGGTCAAGTCCAAATTGACAACATTGTGGAGTGTAACTGTTTCCATTTTCAACGTTGGTGGCATGATCGGGTCTCTTAGTGTTGGCAGTCTAGTTGACAAACTAGGGAGGTGAGAAAATCGCAGGTTTCTTTAACATAAAACAAATATAAACTCTTTGTTAAAAAAGCTTTATTGATCTCCCATCTTCTCAATACAGACGAAAATGCATGCTTCTGTCCAACATCCTGGCTGTGATTGGTGGAGGCCTGATGGGTTTATCCAGCGTGTGCAGCTCTTATGAATTGATAATAGTGGGCCGTCTGGTTATTGGTGCCTTCTGTGGCCTGTGTACAGGACTGACGCCCATGTATGTGGGTGAAATTGCTCCAACGGCTCTGCGAGGGGCTTTTGGTACCCTTCACCAGCTCGGGGTGGTCATCGGCATCCTTATTGCACAGGTTAGATTCACATCCAGAATCACAAAACTGGTCTGAATGATTTGTTCATTAATTGGACTGTATGATGCTCAATTTATTACAGATAAATAACAGAAATTTCTATAATTTCCTTACAAAAGTTTTTGTATTGCTTCAAAAGATTTTGACCCTTGACCACAAAACCAGTCTAACAGGTATGCAATAGCCAAAAATTCACTGTATGGGTCAAGATTATAGATGTTTCTTTTACTAGTTAATGTAGTAATATTGATAGTAGATTTCCTACTATAAATATATCAAAACTATTTTTTGATTAGTAATATGCATTGATAAGGACTTTATTTGGCCAACTTTAAAGGTGATTTTCTCAATATTTTGATTTTTTAGATTCCAGATCTTCAAATAGTTCAGCTGACATATGACAATTTCACAAAATTGACCCTAATGGCTGGTTTTATGGTCCAGGGTGATGCATTTGGACCATTTCCATGACATTTTTATGGTGGTTTTGGGTTCCTTTTTTAACTTTGAGAACCTATTCTTTGTAACTAAAGGAGAATACTTTTCACAATTGATCATTTTGTTGAAGTCTTACTGTCTGTTGGGTTCCTTTTTTAACTTTGAGAACCTATTCTTTGTAACTAATGGAGAATACTTTTCACAATTGATCATTTTGTTGAAGTCTTAATGTCTGTTATATATATGTATATAAAAGATATATATATATATATAAAAGAACTAGTTATAAATGGGTCATTTTTGTTGATTTCTTGATAGATCTTAGGCCTGGAGTTATTGCTGGGGTCTCAGTCTTTGTGGCCACTATTACTGGCTCTGACGGCGTTGCCTGCAGTGTTACAGTGTGTCATGCTGATCTTCTGCCCGGAGAGCCCTCGATACTTGCTGATCACTCTGAACAAGGAAGAGGAGGCACGCCAAGGTGAGTGTGCTACCACTGATAAAGAATGAAAAAAGTCTCCCAAGGAACAGAACTGCCTGGGTTCACTAAACTGTGTTTACTCTTCCACGCTAACGATGCATGTCTTTCTCTCTTTCTTCTGCTCTCAGTGCTGATACGTCTTCGTGGGCATTCAGATGTGGAGGATGATATCCGTGAGATGAAGGAAGAGGCCATGAAGATGTCCATGGAGAAGAAAGTTTCTATTCCAGAGCTGTTTCGTAACTCTGCTTACAGACAGCCCATTATTATCGCCATAATCCTGCAGCTGTCCCAACAACTCTCTGGCATCAACGCTGTGAGTCTCAAACTTCATGTTAAACTTCTCACACCACATTTAAATCTGATGTTTGATTGGCTCATCCCATTAAATATTTTTATAAGCAGCAATGCACCAGTTGTAAATTGTTTACCGGTTAAAATATTGAACGTATCCATCAAACAATCATTTGCACAAAATGATTAAGTCTACATCGGAATAATTAACAAATGCTATAAATGGATTGTTGTGGAATATTAGAATATTATGTTTGTTCTGTCATTGGTCATTTTTATGCCTAAAAACAGTAAGGTAATACAATTAAACAAACCCCTGGTTTCACAGACTAGACTTAAGGTTAGCCCCAGACTAAAATACATGTTTGAGTTGTCTCGACTGAAAATATCTTCTAAAATGTGTTAGTGCCATTGTTGTGTCTCAAGATGCACACCTGTAACATTGTCTTCTAAGTCATTTTAATAAAAGAAAATGCCAAAATATCTTAATTGAATTATTTATATAGACAGAATTTTAAGAATTCAGGTTTAAAGCAAACACTGTAATAAAATTTGATTGGCTTGTCTTGTTTAAGCTAAAAATATATACATAAATAGAGAAATTTTAGCTAAAACAAGACAAACTAATCAATGTGGGTTTTTTTGCTTTTTTTTTCGGTGTTTGCTTTAGCCCCGAGTTCTTTAAATTCTGTCCGTTTCTACAGCTTCATTGCATGTTTCCCCCATCTTTGACTTAAAATGTTGACATGAACTGTTCTAAATGTTGACCAGCTGTGTTTTCTGTCAATCTTCCAGGTAATTTATTACTCTACCAAGATCTTCAGATATGCAGGTATCACCGAGGCGGTCTATGCCACCATTGGAGTGGGTGCAGTCAACACCCTCTTCACTGTCATCTCTGTACGTTCACACAGCTGAGCTAAAATACTCACACAAACAAAAATCACCCTTCTTATTTGCATTTCTTTTGTGTGTTTTTTATTTATTGTGTGTTTTGATTTCTCCTCTGCTTTGCTCAACAGCTCTTCCTGGTGGAGAGGGCAGGAAGAAGAACACTTCATATGATCGGACTAGCTGGAATGACTGTCTGTGCTCTGCTCATGACCATTTCTCTTGAAATTCTGGTGAGTTTGGGACTTCTTGCATGTCATTAAATAACACTATATGATGAACCACAAATCCTTAGAATTAATTGTCATGGTTTTTAAGGGATTCAATTTTTTTTCATTCTTGATTTTAAGAACCCTTTAAAAGCAGGAAGTGTTGCTAATACGACTGCCATCCCCGAAACTGTATCTACAGGGGTGAGTGTGTAATCTTACTAATGAAAGCCAACTTACATCTGTGTTGTAAGTCATTCACTGAAATATATAATTTGTCTATTTCTCTCTCCAAATGTTTCGATTTCCAAATATGGCTATCAGGGAACTTCACCAATCAGTATTCTGGCCATTCTGGCAGTGTTCGGGTTTGTGGCCAGTTTTGAGATGGGACCGGGACCAATCCCATGGTTCATAGTGGCTGAGTTATTCGCTCAAGGTCCACGCCCGGCAGCCATCGCTGTGGCGGGATGCTGCAACTGGACCGCCAGCTTTCTCGTCGGACTGCTTTTCCCAGAACTATTGGTGAGAACCTTGTTAATGAATCCATCAGTATTACATTTGTCAAGAATACCAGAACTAAACACGTTATATTGTGATCTTGCTTTCTTTTCAGGAACTGTGTCAAGCGTACGTCTTTATCATATTCTTTATCCTCCTTATCATCTTCTTCGTGTTTACCTACTTCCGTGTTCCTGAGACCAAAGGCCGAACATTTGAGGACATTGCCAGTGGGTTTTCCAATGCCGCAAGCTCCAGTGCCGCTAACTACACGTCCCCAGACGAAGTCATCAAAAAGCCAATGTCTCCATCATCAGAGAAGTTTCAGATGACTGAAGTGGCTGGTCAGGAGAAAAGCTGAGCAAACCTACAGAAAAAAACCTTGGTAGCTTAAGTGAACAGATGCAGCTTAATAATGGGCATTATTATAAAAAAAATATCTCAAATAAATCAAAAACAAATAAATCACAATGTTACACTGCACTGTTTAGAAAAATCACATTTCTGTGGTCAGATCATTGTGCTTTTTATTATTAATTAGGCTACTGAGGTAGTTTCACAAACATGGTAGGGTTTAAAAATTTTAAAGTTTGAATAGTTCGGAAACCACAGTAGGGGTACTGTTATGGTACTGATTGGCAGTTATAAATTCATTATGAGCAAACAATTGTGGTTGAAGATGCTTATGTTTAGTTAGATGTGTTTTTTAAATAACTGATGTGTGAGATTTCTACTGAGCACTAAGCACTTGTACATAATCCTGTGAAATACTTATTACTGATTACTATGACCAAATAGTTGGTCCGCAAATTTCCCATATTGCTCAGACTTGTATGAAGTTTTTTGTATTATGAGTAAAATTCAGTAATTGCAGTGGATAGTTGTTCATGCTTTCTGTTGCATGTGTAAAGCAATCCGGCCTTTTTGCAGTATTTCGTATCTTACTTCCGGAACAGATGTTTGTCATTGTACCATCAGAATGATTTTGAAACTGATATTTCACTAGGTAAAACAAAATTATACACAGTTGCTGATTCCAGCAGACTGAATTCACGCTAATCTGACTCGCTGATTGCTTTTAATACTGCTGCCTGACTCCTGTTTACTGTTTGCTATTCAGGCCATAATCATCTGGCATTTTTATCATTTTAATGCTTAAAATTTTTTTTTTATCTTAGATTTTTTGTATGTTTTGGGCGATCCCGTACATGTCCAGTTATTCCAGCATGTGCTGCTGTTTATGTATATGATGATGGTTGTAAAAGTCCTGCTGAAGATATGAATTGGCAGTATTTAAATGTTCTTCTCCTGATGATTGTCACTGAACATGACTGAATGAACACTTCTGATACAGGATCATATGACAGTTAATCATGAAATCCACTCATCAAACACACTGTTAGGGGGTAGTTTGGACTGTACACTGTAAAATATTTATTCTTCTTTGGAAATATAATTTTGTTTGTTTACATTTATTACTGTACTTTGCTGCACTAGTTTTACTGAATGATTGAAATGCTTTTTTTCCAAGTATGCACCAATGATTTATTTTTTTTTTTTTGTGAATGTGTATTTTTATATATTATATATATGTATATTTATATATTTTGTTATATTTATAACTTTTAGCATTTTATGTCTTAGCTTTTTTAATGTTTTTTAATGTTTTTTTTGTTTTTTTTAAACACGTTTTAAATATGAGTGTATGTAATACCATAAGGACTTGAAACAATATTTATTTTGTGTGATTCACAAGATTAAAACATTTCCATTGCACATGAATTGGTCTGTCATGTGTTTGTGAGTTCTTGTGTTCACATCACAAGAACTCTGTACATATTTTTAACTCTCGTGTGATGACAGGTCTGTTCCTTCCCATGACATGTTGTAGCATATCATATAAGTCATAAATCAAATAAAATGGATTTGCTCGTGAGCCACAATAATGGGATAGTTTACTGTTTGGTTAATATTCCGTTGTTATTAACTTTTTCCTTTGTTATTTATTTTATTTTTTTAGGCACTCCTCACTGCTGAAATATTGTACGTTTTTGGTATGACATCAGATTATTTGTTTTATTTTGGTACAAATTCACTAAATCCAGTTCGCTACTAGACTAGTTTATCTAGTCTGGTAAATGACTTTAGCTTTCTATCTTTGAAGGAGGGGCTCGAGAGTCTCCTCTAGCTTTGGCTTGACCACTACGGAACTGGATAAAATATAGGTAGAATAGGTAAAAACATATATATATATATATATTTACATAAGTAAAGGAGGAGATGGAGTCGAAAAGTGTCAGTGGAAGAATTGTCAGAGAAACAGACGGCGTCTCTTAAGCTTGTTTGATGATTGAGAGGATAGTCTTCTCACAATCTTAACTTTACAACTGTTGAAACAACAAGGTTAGCAAGTACTACTGCTCTTATCAATTCAGTCCATGAGGAGGCGCTGTTTCCATAGAGATAATTCTACAAAACTGCCGTCTTCAGGAGCACAGCATGAATGTCTATGTTAAATAACCTTTCTCTTTTTCTGTGTGAGTGTGTTTGGAAAATGAGAGTTGACCAAGCCCAAAAGAAAATATTCAAAATATGTATTTTTTTTTCCCAGGAAAAAAGAAGCAATTGAAAGAAGAGAAGAAAAGAAAACACACAGGCATGTTTCCAAGCTTCTTTTACTGAGTGATGCATATTTCCAATCTGTCTCTCTGTGCCCTATCAGCATGCCAAACCAGAGCCTTCACCAAATGTGACTGTGAGAGCGTCTGTCTCCTGCGTGTCTAGACACTTTTTCTGCGAACAAGCCGAACTCGTTTTAGGCTTTCCATCACGGTGAGTGGCTAAAGTCAGTTTACCAGTCCCTCTCTCTCTCTCTCTCTCTCATTCTTTGCTCAGTGACTTCTCAGTCATAATCATCATCATACATAAATACCCCTCCCTGCTCCCCCACCCCCTCTCTTTCTCTCCTCTCTTTAATCTGAGATAAAAACGAGCAGACAGACTCCTCCTCCCTTCTCTCTGCCTCTCTCTCTCTCCCTCTCTCTCTCTCTCTCCTCCTGTGTCCCTTTCCCGTGTTCTTCCTCTCTGGACTTCTCCTGCGTGTTGCTCTGATGGAAATGTGGAGGATCTTTCTTTCTGTCTCTCTTGTGGTCCAGCACAGTTCAGCTGAAGAAGGTATGAAACTTCCTTTGCTCCCCCTCTTGCTCTCAGCTGCCCCTGTTTTGAGGGGTTATCGGGGTCTCTTGCTGTCCGGTCCTGTTTGGAGAGAGAGTGTGTGTGTGTGTGTGTCAACTTGTGTAGGAGTCTCTGAATGAGTTTGTAGGTCTGTTTGCGGTTCTAACGGTTCACTTTCATTTACATCTGCATGTGTTTGTGTCAGTCTGAGGCTGATGATCTGAGCGGACTCTTTTACAATCTGTATAATGAGTGGCTGTTTATGAGTTGTTGCTGTGAATTGAAGAGCTCTCTGTGGACCCTGCCAAGCTGCGTTTATGCTTAACAAAAGGGTGCAGAATAGAGCCAGCAGAGGGGTGAATAATTTGTTGTGTAACCTTTGTCTCTCTCTGACCCATGTAAACCCCCCTTTCCAACTGTCTGCCCCTTTTTTTCTGATATTATAACTGTTATAATGGCCTTCCTCCTCCCCACAGACCATCCAGCCCTCTGACAATACAGACACCCCACTCACTTCACTGTATATCTCTGTGTCCTTTCATCTGCACTCTTTCTTTCTCTCGGTCTCATTTCTCTATTGGCTAAATGGTGTTTTCAGTCAATGCATTGCAGACATGAGCAGTTTAAATAGATGGATTGATGAAGTTGGCATCTCATAGTGAGCTCTTGTGAAAAAGCTCTCAGTGACTCATTTTATGTGTGTGTGTGAGGTATCTGAATTTCACAGAAGCTTGTATATGTGCTACTGTTTTTTCAAA
>JAUMHI010000058.1:6397022-6410422 GCA_032359435.1 Enteromius unitaeniatus | reverse complement strand
CAGTGACTCATTTTATGTGTGTGTGTGAGGTATCTGAATTTCACAGAAGCTTGTATATGTGCTACTGTTTTTTCAAACTTATCTAAATCGTTTATTGTGCTTTGCATTTTTCACACAAAAGCACGTGTTTCGGCGCTTGAATGGAGTGCATGCAACTATTTGCAATGTAAAAAGTGAATCTATTCTGATTTAAAAATGAGGGCCACTGCTAATAATCACAAGGTCCTGGGATGATTTGTTTGTGGAAGAGGCCCTTTAACCTTCAACACAGGTAGTCAGGTTGATTCTATTATATTACATAAAGTGTTTCCCTTGCATAATGACTGCGATTGTTGTTAACACTTATATTTAAATTTCAAAGAACTTTTCAAAGCAAAGAAAAATTTGAAGGCATGGATACAGTATTGCCAATGCATCACACACAACAAAAGCAGTGACAAAAAATACTACTACATATAACTATATTAAAATAAATAATAAACAAATTAATATATTCAGCATAGATTGATTAAATAGATGAAAAGTGACAGTATGGACTTTTACAATATTGGAAACGTGCTAAAAAAAAACATCTATTTAAAGTAAATGCTGTTCTTTTAAACTTTCTGTTTTCTTAAAAAAATCCTAAAGATATTCCACAAAAAATGTAAGCATTACACCTGTTTTCACTATATTAATAACAATAAAAAATATTCTTAAGCAGCAAATCAGCATACTAGAATCATTACTAAAGGATCAGTTCCGCTTTTGGAACAAAGTCGGCTTTACCATCACAGCACTTTTATATTTTACAATATATTAAATTAATATTAAAATAAAAAAAATATTTATTGAAAACTGGTGATTTGAATTGTAATAAATATTACTGTTTTTGCAGACTTGTTGAATAAATTATTGTAGCAACTGTGATTAAGATATTTCCTTAAAAAATGCATTACAAATCCAAATGGTTACCCAAATGGTTCTGTAAATAAAATAAACAAACAGGCATCAATCAATCAGTCAATAGATGAACAAGAAAACATGACAACATTTTTAGAGTATGTAATCTCTGTGTATTTTTGAAGTAATTGGTGCCTTGCATAGCCTCGAGAGCTACAGTTTCACTGCTGTCTATGTGACAAATAAAATGTTTAATTTACCCCCAAAAAAGTTAACACAAAACAGTTCGTTTTTTTAAGACAGAGGAACAGATATAAAAAAGACATGAAGCAGTCCAAGTGTTTTGTGCCCATATTGCAATAATGCTGTATTAACTACTGCGACACAGACTCATACCTCTAATGATTCTAGGTCGTACCCTCAAGGCCATAACTCTAAACCAATTCAGCAAACCCCTATAGCAAAATACTATACCTTTCATCACATTTAACTAGTCCACTGCCATTCCCTCAGGCTCATAGCTCTAAACTAATGCAGTTGTACCTGCCCTCCTGGAGCAAAGGCCTGTACCCTTCATCACCTCTAATTAGATCAGCAGCCATTCACTGCCTGTCTATTCACATAGCGTCCCGTACCTTCAAGACCTCAGGAAGGCGTTTGTAATTCTGCTAGTGAAAGTGCCCTCTTTGACCACATCAGACACTCTAACCATATTAAGGGTAGTATTTTGTTGGTCATGTGATCTATCATGTGAATAGTGGCCCACATAAGGTGACCTGCTCCATGAGAAAGAAAACAGCTTTTATAAGGCCACTTATATGACTAAAGTATTCATCTCATCTGGGTGATTTTTGTTTTTACAAAACAATTTAAAAACACATTTATTCATCAAAGATGAATAAAAATTAAATTGATCTAATCATTACCCCAAAATTATATTTTTCCAGAATTTTTTTTGGGGTCATGAAACCCCAAAACACATTTTTTGAGATGTTAACATGTTGTACATTACTTTAAACATGTAAAGTGGAAACTGGTAATTTTTTTGAGCTTTTTGTGACCATTTCTTGCATCCGGTTCTAAAAGTTACTTTTGAGGCCCGTGACGTACACGTATGTTTTTTTAGCGCTCACTGGCTGCGTGGCTTTTACAGTACTTATTTACGTCATCGGGTTGATGCCCCCTTTTAAGCATTATTAATAAACCTTTTAGTTCAGTGACAACACCTCTGCTCTGACAAAAAGCCACGGAACAAATAATCAGGTCCCAGATGGGTTTGTCACTAGTTGAGGTCTCCCTGAAACATTTCCGTTGTGGTCCGTGCTGTTTGCAGCGCGTTTCTATGTTCTATTTCTGTGTTTGGTTGCGTTGTGAGAATTTGTAGTTTGCATGTGTTTTTTTCTGTTTGTATGTGTTTTCTTAAGTTTGCAGCGCGTTGAGCTCTCTCTGCCACCGTTGGTATGTGTTTGCCTTAATATTCGCTGTTTTTAACATTGGAGTCCTCAGAGCATGTGGGCGGAGAGCGCCTTTCTGAAGTCTCCGTTCCGCTAGCTCAATACAGCAAACCAGTGCTACAGTATATAATAATAAATGTGCAAATTGATGCATATCTACGTTTGTTGGGACTAAAGCACTAGAATCTAAAGCACTCTGTAGGACATCTCCTGCGCAATCACGTGCGTTTTTTTTTTTCAGTGGAAACAAAATAGCCTGTACACGCCATTATTTTATTTGATAAAGGTAAGACTAACACATAATTCAGAACTGTATATGGTCTACTTTTACTTGTTCGCACTGACTATATATATATTATAAAATAAAGAAATCAAGCATGATTCAGCATTCTCGTGTTGAACAGGAGCACTTCACAAAAATGAACCAAAACTTAGCGAAAAAGTCATGAAAGATATATAATAGAAAGCTTTACACTTTACCACTTAACGAAAAAAAAGGAAACAAAAACTCTCCTTTTAATCATAATCCATAAAAATTACTTGTCTTTAAAGGCGAGTCAGGAAATGCATCTTTGTAACACAAACTCAAAAAAACACTAGTTTATTAGTAAATAATTTAAATTAAATCTTATTATTAAGTGCCGCTAAGGCTACGTCTACACTAATTCGGATAAATCTGAAAGGGGCATTTTTTGTCTAAAAACACTCCGCGTTCACACTATAGTTTTTAATCGTTTCCAAAGAGCTGAAACGATGGAAAATGCTTACGTTCCTGTACTGCACATGCATGAAACATAAGACTATTTGATCTGCGTCATTTCCATTTATTTACTTTCCGGCTCTTTGAAACGTTGCGGCAAACTGTCAAGGAAAAGCACAACATATTTTAAATGGACTGACAATGAGCTGGAGCATGTACAAATTGATTTCAATCTTTAATAGGGCTGTCAAAAGTTAGAGCAAACAAAACAACTGCTGTACAATGCCGTCCACCATTAGTTGAATTGGTCACATGACTGCATCATTTCACTAAAATGCGCCATCGTTTTCGAAAGCCATTTTCAAATTTATCCACTTTGGAGAGCGTTTTCAAAAAGCTCCGTTTTCCTTGACCAAAAACGCCGTCTCAGTGTGGATGGAAGGCCAAAACGGAGATAATTTTAAGGATTCCAGTGGCCTGCATTAGCCCACATGCCCATATCACTGTCAGAATATAAAGTTAGTTTCTAAACAGAGCAGTCAAAACACAACCCAGCTCAAAGAGGGAGTTTGTCCCTGCTTCTATCTTGTCATCTGGACAACACCATAAGGTCAGTCCCTGAGGTCGGGTTATAAAAATCACTGTGCTCTCCTTTAGTGGTAATTAGCCTCCACTTGACTCTTCAGGGGTATTGTGTTGAAAAGAAGTGTGTTTGAGCAGACAGTATTGAGTGGAGAATGCACACAGCAGGGTGTTCCTCGCAGAGAGAAACAGAATGGTTTAAAAGCCTCACATTCTGGTAAAAGCAGCTTTTACACCCACGCCCATGTAAAAGAGGGAGCTGTGAAGGAGGTGAGGAGGATGGAGAGGTGCAACGAGTGAGGAGAAGAGCACAGTTTCATGTCATGTCTCACACAGGGTTATGAAAAGGTCCCTCAGGTAGCACAGCTTGGGCTTCGCTGGACTGTTTTCCACCACATGGCTAGCTCTGTTTCATGTCCATTTCTTCTCAGGTTGGATATATGTGTGTCTCCTCATGAGGTCTCCCACTGTCAGTATATTGAGTCACGCAGTTCAGCTCTCAGATCTGTACCCATCCAAGCTCAAACTGTTGCCCCAGGCCAAAATGCATCACCCTGCTCTGCTCCATCTTCAGCTGCTCCCCTCCCACCAACACTACCAACCCTACTGCTAACTAGCTTCACTTGCTCATGTTATACTGCAAAAAATCTTTTTCCTTATGAAGTCATTTGCGTAAGTAATTTGTTTTTAAATATGTTTTTTTTCTTCTTCAGTGAACTCTCAATTAAAAGCCTTTAATATAAAGATGTAAAGTCATAATTTTTTGATAAAGTTGTGTAAAATGATATAAAATCAAAAATGTGAAATAAAAACTTGCAATTAGTAGATAAAACCATAATTTGTGGCATACAAAATGCAATCGTGCAATACTAAGTCACAATTAAAATATGAAGGTCATACTTTAAAATTAAACAGTGATATTGGAAAGTCATGATAAATATAAAGCCCCAATTGTGAGATATGAAGTTGAAGTTACGAAAAAAAAAAAAACACTGAACAAATAAACAATGCATTGATAAAATATTAAGTCAAATTTGTTACAAAACATTTGCAATTGTGAAGCATTAAGTAGTAGTGGCGAGATATAAAGTCACAATTATAAGAAAATAGTCAAAGATGTGAAATATATAGTCACAGTTATGTGACAGTTTATGGCAATTTATGTCTTATGAAGTCAGAATAATGTTGCAATTGTGAGATGTTGCAATTATGAGTTCAATTGTAATTATGAAAACTCACAATTCATATAAAATCACATTACACTATATAAAGTTGTTTAATTACCAGATAAAAGGTCACAATTACTATAAATAGTTACAATAATTGAATATTAAAACATGTCAGTGTCATTGTTCTGTGTTAAAATGCACACCTGTAATATTTTCTTATAAGGTATTTTTTGTAAAAGTTGCTTAAATATCTTCATTTAACTAATGCCTAGTCCTGGTTTAAGCTAAACCCTGTTTGTGAAACAGGCCCATAGTCTACTGAAATAAGTCAGAGTTAAGAAAATAAATATAAAACCAAATACTAAGATATAACACTTAAATAATGCAATATTAAACTCATAACTACCAGGAATCCAAATTGGGAAATCTTATGTTGATTTATAAAGTTACAAATTTAAAATACCAAGTTTCAATAACAAAAAAAGTTGTCTGAGGCATGCAACAGAATTTCGGTTGTCCTGAGTCCAGATTTGCAGTGCTTTCCTTGCCCTGTTCCAAATCACTTCCTGTTTATATTACACTATACTTTTTTATAAAGCTAAAAAAAGTATATAATGTTGCTACTTCAAAAAGATTTTTCTTCCTGATCTAACTATTAAAACCAGTTAATTTTTTAATGTTTCCATATAAAGCACATTATCTGAGTACCTAGCAGAACACAAAAGTCTAGTCTATGCCGCAAAATTGCAGACTTCAACTTTCCCCCCATGGCAGTACCACAAATGCACAAGGATCACGTAAGAAGCCCTTTGTACTTCTGAAAAAACAGCAGAGAAGTCAGCACGCTAAGAGCAAAGATGGCAGAACCTCCCCAGCTGCTTATTACTGTATGTTCCACCGTTCGGCCTCCATCGCTGCGAGGGAAGACTTTTTTTAAGACACCGCATAAAATGTGTGTTGTGCTCAACTCGACTAACGTGGCTAAATAAAGGCAGGATACAAAAGCGAGAAGAAAAAAACTCTTCACGCTTCCCTGGCGAGTTGGTGTGTGTGCACAGGTCAGACCATTGATGGGATCAAGCAGAAAAATACAGCGCGTCTCCAGGGCTAAAATGAGAGCCGTCCAGGTCCAAAGCTGCAGGCTACAGGAGAAGAAGGGTGCTGCCAGCGCTGGTGAGTCATGAGCAGTGCTTTGTGAAGAGAGACAGACCATAGAAAAGCTTCAATTCAAGCTAAACCCAAAATGAGGAGTTCTGATAACATTCACTGACGTGCGTTAGCTTAAATCTGGAATTGTGCTAATCCCTGTCTCGCTCTTGCCATCGCTCTCTGTGGTTTGGTGGTAATGAAGGAGTGACTGTGTGTGTGTCCTGGGGTGGCTGTCTGTACATAGAGACATCTGGAGCAAATTAAAGAGAAGCTGCCAAAGTTACACGCACGCATGTAAACACACACTGCAACCAAAAGAAAAACTTTGATGCTTTGTCGCATTAGTGCGGTCACACCCATGGAGTGTGCTGAATTTGTGTGTGTGTGTGTGTGTGTGTGTGTGTTAGTAAGTACATTTTGATTTACTGTAGCAAGTGTATAGCAAAGTGTACTTCAGCTGTGCACTTATTTAAGACTCTCTTAATTAAAGACACTGCTTAAATTAATTTGTCTATCAACATTTCTCAGCAGCATTCACGCATCACAAGAGGATTCTGACCAATTAGAATAATTTAGCAAATTTCCAAAGCTCAAGGGCTCTTTACAATCAATCAGATTAATACACAGAGCAAGCATATTAATTAATTCCCCCGCCCCGAATGATCAAATGCACTTTCCTCCCTATCAAGTTTGTTATTCATTTTGTAGAGAAAGTAATGGTGATGAAAATGTAATGTGAAGTGCACTTGCATCACAGGAGGATTCTGTCATTGTGTAATAAATAATGGTAATTTTTTTATATGGCAAATTTCCCAAGCTTAAATGCACTTCCGAGTTTAATGATCAATCATATTAATAATTAAAGAGAGCAAACAAATAAATACATATAAATAACAAATTGACCCATAAGCGTTAAAATTCTAATTATAGGTGGAATGACATTTGGAGCAAATATAGTATATTATACATACATGCATGTATCACAGAAGGGTGCTATCATTTTTAAATATTATATAATAATTATTTTGGTGGCAACTTTTTAAAAGCGTTGGGAGATTTTACAAAAATCTGATTAATCCAGAGAGCAAATAAATAACCAAACATGCAAACACACACACACAAACTATTGATTCTAAGTTTGGGAGTATCTAAGTCTATTATTCTTATAAAATTTGCATTCATTTGATCTAAAATACTGAAACAACAGTGCTTGTGATCAAAGCTGAATTTTCAGCCTCATTACTCCAGTCTTCAGTGTCACACGATCCTTCAGAAATCACTCTAATATGCTGATTTATTATCAATATTGGAAACTCTTTTAATTTTTAGTTTTTTTGGAACATGTGATACGTGTTTCAAGTTTCTAAAAAAATTATTTAAAGAAATAAATCTTTTGTAATATGCACTATATCATTAAAATGTTTGGGTTAGTAACTTATTTGCTGTTTTGAAAGAAATGATATTTTCTTTAAGCAAGGATGTATAAAGATTTATATTATTAGAAAATCTTTCTGTTTTGTAATGTGTTTTGTATTTCTGATCAAATAAATGCATCCTTAATGAGCAGAAATTTTCAACCGCTGTGTAGTTTGTTCACTTCCCCCCTCTCCCATTTTGGTGATGGTAATGACATTTTTAAACATTTCAGAATATAAAGACCACCTCCTCTGTCTTAGGCTAATTTCATTGCCAGCTTTTCATGTATCCAAAATAAAATATTTTTTAAATGAATAAATCAATAAAATATGAAAAATTAATAATTCTAAACAAAATTTCTTACACTTTTCAAATTGGAAATCACACAAAAAAAATATTAACAAGTTGAAGTGATATGTACCTAGATTATTCTTTGTTTTTCTTGACACTTGGTCTGATCTTCATTGACACTATCATCTCCGTTTTCAGTTTCCGTCTCCTTCATGTGACCGTGAAATAAAAAAAAAAAACCTGTTTTGATAAAAATCAGTCATACAATTTCCCCTGGTTGAATATGTGCTGCTGTGTATATTTGAACAACAAATGCATTGTGCTTGCATTTGATCACACCTTCACAAGTTAAGAGGCTATTCTAGAAAAGTGTGGGAATAAAACACTCACACTTCACTACTACAGGAGGATTAACATTGTAGAGAGTTGTCTTGAGTGAGACTGACTAATCAAGCGTGAACTGGCACAGCGCGTTAACACATCTGAGAACCAAGAACGCCAAATACACACATACTCTCTCCCTATAAAGGACAGAAAGCATTACCCTTTCATAAGCATGCACATATACCAGAGTGAAAGCACTCAAGTGAACAACTTACAGAGGCACACCACTGCTAATGCAGGACACCCACACATCATATTAATACACAGCCCAGAAAGACAATGATAATAAAGGACCAACTACAGATTATATATTATATGTCTGCCGTGGTACACTCTCAGAAATAAAGGGTTGGTACCTTTTCAAAAGGGACATGTTTGTACCTAAAGGGTACATTTTGGTACCTTAAAGGTACATATTAGTGTACATATTTGAAAGTGACAACTTTTGTAGGATAGATTTAATCTGGCATTGTCAGATTTTTTGTAACAATGCATTTTTTCCTCATGGTGGCTTTTTTTTTTTTTAAGTCAATTTCTGTTTTGACAAAAACATCAAAGTCTTTGCAACTGAATTTTCTTTCTTTTAACACAGGCTGACACACTTGGCACACAATATGCAGTAGGTTGTCGCAAAGGCAAACATCAAACCAGCTAAAATAAAACACAGGCCTAAGTAATAAGAAATAAGGCAAATAACAAAATATCAGGTTTAAAAAGTTTTTATTGAACAACTTACTTTGCCAGATTACTTCGTCTTTGTTTGGCAAATGAAAATGTTTCCAAACTAAGTTAAAGCAGAGTCATATTTTGTGACTCTATGTCATATTTTGCATCTAAGAGCAAAACACAGCAGCTGTGTTTCATTCCCGAACTAATAGCTGTTTCTGAACAAATCTGAGTGAATGATTCAATGACTCACTCAGTCACTTTTTTTGTTCCTGAACGAATCAGTGTTTTCTAACAAGTCAATTGACTTAATGCCTCAATGACTGACTCATAATCACTTGTTTCATCCCTAATCTAATAAATTTTTCTTAACAAATTGGTTGAGTTAACAATTCAATGACTCAATCATAATAACATTGTATGTTCCTGAATGAATAAGTATTTTCAAACAAATCGGTTGAGTGAACAATTCGGTGACTCACTAATAAAGACACTTTCCTGAATGAATCTTTGAATGAATTGGATGAAGACTCATGCAAGAGTCACCTGTTGAATCCTACTGGAATAACAGAAAAAGTCATTCATAAAAAAAAAGCTCATTCATAAAAAAAAAAAAAAAAAAAAATGTTTTGTGGCAAAAAATACAAAATGTAAAAAATCGATTGATTGGTTTACATAAATCAATTTCCCTCAAAGAACACAGATTTAATCAATTATATAAAAATTCTTGTATAAATATATGCAAAAATAAATATGATTTAGGAATTTAGTTTGGAGAACAGAATTAACAAAAATGTGTTTTAATAATTTTTACTTTGAAATGCGTGTTCGAAA
Source organism: Enteromius unitaeniatus (assembly GCA_032359435.1). Lineage (NCBI taxonomy): Eukaryota > Metazoa > Chordata > Actinopteri > Cypriniformes > Cyprinidae > Enteromius > Enteromius unitaeniatus. The sequence continues at coordinate 6,400,895 of JAUMHI010000058.1, read as the reverse complement.
CCAACATATGAAACCACTGCTAGAGAACATCTGCATTTGTTTAATTGGCCTCAAAACCTGAGATAAAGGCACTGTGAGAACTTGTCCATATGACAACCTGCCAGCTCTGCTCTATAGGTCAAAAATCACTGCTCCATCTTATCCTTTACCCTCTCACACGCACTGTCTGTCAATCTTTCTATCTGCGTGTCTTTCTTTCAGTGCTCCTCTGTCACAGCTTTTTAAACAAACATTGTCTCTCCCTCCCTCTCTCTCACATCAATAATGTAACTAAATGTAGCTCTGTGTTTAAGCCCTGACAGGGCCCTTCTGTCACTTTCCTGTTTAATAATAAACACAAAAAGAGGGGGACAGAGAGACACAGTCTGTGTGTGCAACACAGGAATGAGAATGATATGCCAGTGGAGTGCATTACTCTAGCACTTACTTTCTTGGTTTGGCCCACACAGCAGTTTTTGCTTCCATCAGTGTGCAAACAGCCCCATCTCTCTGGATCACAATGGACCCACTGAGTGCTGTTCGGCACTTCATACATGTCCACGCTCAGGGTTACAGCCTACCTGAGAATCTATTTGGGGTTCAGGGCATACACTTTTAATTACAGTTAGGGACTTAGAACTTAGATTTGTCATGTAGGGGAACATTTAGATAATTCAATGTTAAACTGACATTAAACCAAGAAGTTAGTCTTGTTGACTCTACCGTAAAGCAAAATCAGCTATGTCTTTTTCAGTATATTTCATCATGCTTTTTTGAGAGAACTATAAAAATATAACCTTAATGCTAAATGGCATATAAATATCTAATTAAATGAATATTTATTTTGTTTAAATAATAATGCATCTGCCATAGTGCAAATGTGTGTTTAACTTATATAATCAATGTAAAGGTACAAAAGTTAAATAGGGAACAGCTTTAATGTTAGATGCAATACCACCAATAACTTTGACTATTTTTGCTCTGCCATTGAAAATGGTTCCAAACCGTGTCAAGGCTGAGTCAACCATTGAGAAAACGCAGAAGTTTTTCATTCCCAGGTTGCTGTGTTTCATTCACTCAGTGCTTTTGAACAAATCATATCTCATAATATTGAAAAAAACAACAACCCTAAACTAAATCTGAACTTGATTAGCATTTTATTTTTAAAGGATATATCAAATATAATTGTTAGCTTTAAAATGATTAAACTGCTGTTAATTAGTGAATTCAATCCAATGATATAAAAGCTGCAAAGCAATTACAACAAATATTGACATGTTATGTTGTATCTAACATATGTTTTCCTCTATCCACATAATAATTTTAACCTACATTCTTAATTTAAAAAAAGCTCATGCTAATGTGAATTTGTCAGCTACTCATCAGAGAATAAATGTCATCGGTGAACTGACAAGATGTGCTGTCACTCTTCTTGCTGCAGAGCAGAGTCATGTTTAGAGCTGGTGAAGGGGGAGCATTTTAGCTTTGTATAGCCTGCATTTGGGCATATATATTCAGGCCCGAATTTCTGCAACATCCCTGACCCAGAATCATTCCTCTGTTCATTCCACACTAACAGATGGAGAGGCCATCTGTAAATGAGAGTTTGGACTTTTTGGAACAAATTTTTAATATCCTTTTTTCACATTACATCTGCTTATAATATAAATAAAGGTTTAATATACCTGTAGAATCCAGTTATATTGGACACTGATGTCAGTATGTGACACAATTATAACTGGATTGATCATGTTGGACTGTCCATTAAAAAAATCACATTTGCTTGCATTAACAAATAATGACCCAAGATGCTTATTTGATATGTCAAGGTAAATTGTGTATAATGATTCACAGCATGCATAATTTAATTTAATTTAATAAAACAATCTATAAGCACTTGGCTTACAAAGGCACATATAATTTTCATAAATCATCCTTTGTATGGGGTCAAAAAGATGAACTCCTTGCAGAGACTGTTAAATACTGTGTGTGTGTGTGTGGGTGTGTGTGTGTGAAAGTGTGTCAAAGAAAAAACTATACCTACATACTGTAACATAATTAGAAGTGACTGTTTAGGGTCAAAGATTAATGTTGTATGTCTGTAAGTCTGTGTGCTGGTCTTTGTGAGAAAGATTTGTGCATGCATGCACTTCTATATAAGCTCTTCAGGACCCAGACTGATAAATGGTGATCATATGAGAATTTCAAAAACTGTAATTAAGATCAAAAATTAAAATGTATTGCATTTGGCCAACAATATCCCTAAAATTATTAACATGAGTAGAACATTTGACAGTTTGTAAACAACAGCAGAAGCTTATCAAACATACAGTACGGAGCAAGCACTGGCACAAAAAATATAGTCTGTTAGTGTAAGCCATATTACCAGAAAAACATTGATTTAAAAAAAAAGTCTAAATAAAATTATGACTGAATACTTGACCAGTGATAGCCAGTGAGTCCCCCGCGATCTGATCTCTGGAACCTGCACATCTGGCTCCTGGACGGGACGCGGCAGACCTTTCCGGCTTGCCAGCGGCCGTGATCAACACCATCTCTCAGTCTAGAGACTGAGATAGGGTCTGTTCGTCGACTGGTGCTCCTCACGCCACGAGGACCCACAGAGATGTTTGATTGCTGTTGTGCCTGCCTTCCTGCAGTAAAAGTTGGAGCGCAGGCTGTCCCCTTCAACTATTAAAGTGTATGTTGCTGCCATCGCAGCATACCATCATGCGGTGGATGATCAATCCCTAGGTAAGCACCAACTCATCGTAAGGTTCCTCAGAGGTGCGCGTCGGGTTAATCCACAGAGACCACCCTCGGTACCCTCTTGGGACCTTGCCGTCGCCTTAACCGGCCTGCGGCTTGCTCCATTTGAGCCCTTAGCTTCAGTCGAGCTAAAATACCTGTCATTAAAGACAGCGCTCCTGATTGCTTTGTCTTTTTTCAAGAGGGTAGGGGACCTCCAAGCCTGCTCTGTCGACGAAGAGTGCCTAGAGTTCAGCCTGGCTGACTTTCACGTAACACTGATACCTCGGCCCGGCTACATGCCCAAGGTTCCTACCACTCCCTTCAGAGATCAGGTAGTTAACCTGAAAGCTCTGCCCCAGGAGGAGGCAGACCCGGCCTTAGAGTTGCTGTGTCCTGTACGCCTCTACGTTGACCGCACTCGGAGCTTTAGACCCTCTCAGCAGCTCTTTGTCTGCTTTGGAGGTCAGCAGAAAGGGAATGCTTTCTCCAAACAGAGGCTGGCCCATTGGGTGGTGAAAGCCATCTCCCTGTCGTATCTATACCAGGGAGAGCCGTGCCCCCTAGGTTTGAGAGCCCACTCAACAAAGGAGGAACGAGGGAACGGGTCTCCGTTAACGTTGTAACCTTAGACGTTACTTCCCACAAATAGAAACTGGGGTAGTAACTGAGTTACCTCAGTATAAAAGTGACAACCGGTGAAAGTAATTATTCAGATATGTCAAATTCCGTAATATAAATATGTTAAATAAATAAAAACTAAATAAAATAAATAATTTTTATTTATTTTTCATAACAATGTGAGAGATATATTCAAAATATTATTGTAAATAGGCTATTATCAACTCTCTATGGACACCTCACTCGTGAACAAGACCCCAAGATACTTAAACCCCTCCACCTGGGGCTTGTTCTGCTGTTGTTCACTTGTTCACGAGTGAGGGAAGAATGGACTGGGAGATCGACAGACGGATCGGGAGAGATCGGGATCGGGAGAGAGACTCCACATCGAGAGAGGCCAGCTGAGGTGGCTCGGGCATCTGTTCCGGATGCCTCCTGGACGTCTCCCTGGGGAGGCCCCGGGGACGACCTAGGACACGCTGGAGGGACTATGTCTCTCGGCTGGTCTGGGAACGCCTCGGTTTT
>JAUMHI010000058.1:6364804-6380365 GCA_032359435.1 Enteromius unitaeniatus | reverse complement strand
TCGTCGGTCTCGACGTGACGTCTCCGTTCCCTTCTTCAGGGAACGAGGGTTACAATACGTAACCAAGACGTTTTGTTGCCTTGCACTTTCAGACAAAAATGCAGTGCTCGAACACATCGCAAACACTTGCGTTCTGCACCTGCATGAGATGAGTTAGTGGTGTATATCAGCAGCTATCAATAGTAAATATTCATCATTTGAACAGAGAAACAAAAAACAAAGATTTTAGAGAGAAACGCAGATATATGAAACGTAAACAAAGCAGCGATTGTGTACCATTTTTAATATCAGGAACATTGTTAACATTGCTCACTATCAGCCTGACGAGAGCCAACTAAACATTAAATATTACTTTACAATTTAAACTACATTTTAAGTAGAATTCACTTACTATATTAAGACCTAAGGCTATCTCTTAAGATTTCTTTTTCTTTTTTAAGTAAAAACTTCACACCTTTGTATTAGCTTATTTATATTTTTATTTATACTTATGATCTGTCTCATCAAAGAGTAGTTGCTTTCTTCAATTGCCAAAATTAATAAATATCTTTATTAAAGCTTCTACAAAAAAAAATTATTATTGCTAAATAAAAAAAAAGTGAATATTAAAATGTTTTGCTTAAAAAAAACAAAAAAAACTATTTAGGCATCACATAATAATATTCAGTATGGAAATGGATAATAATTTTAAGATCATCTAAAGATAAAAGGGTTATTAAAATAGTGTTTTTCTAAGTAAGTGTTAGATGACTGCAAATGAATGTAAATAAAAAAATATTAGACAATTAGACAACCTGATTTGAGTTAGTTCACTAAAGAGCAAGTTTCAAAGCCCCCAAAGTCATGAATGCTCCTTTGCTTTGACCTCAGTTGTCCTTCAAGATTCTGTAGTCATTAAAGCATGACTGAGCAGATGAAACAATTACACCTGCCCATCCACACATGAACACTTTTTTTGCATACTGGACAGCTTAGCATCCATCTTCTCATCTGTTTGTGCCAATATCAAATGTCATTTACAGAATATTCTAGATTCTGGGCATGAATAACCTTTTTTGTTATTTGATGGTGTTTTTGTAGGCGGAATGACTCATTCCCACTTTTGACTTACTAATAAACTAAATTGAATGGAGGGGTGACGATAATTTGATGTACGATTTATATCCTCCATGCTGCTAATGCCATTCAAATAGCAAAAAAGCCACTCTTTCTGTCATTCAGTCTCTGGGCTATTCAGTGACATTTTAACTTGCATCAGTGCAGTTTTACATGATTCTCTTAAATCGCTAAAACCATAATGTAGCTCATAAACATGAGGTTGTTTATCATTTGCAGAGAGTTTCCTGAATGTGTTACAAGCATTATATTGGCACTGTTGCTATAAATACTGGCATATTCTCCGCCATACAAAAAAGCTAGTTAGTAGTATATTGCCTATATATGCTTATTTCCACAAGCTGCTCCTGTGCACAACATTGTGAATATGATTTATTTGTAATGTTTTGTCAGGGGAAAGCTCTACCAAAAGAGTTGGCTTTTTTATCTCTGTGCAAGCATGATTTAGTTTTATCATACTCAAACGACTGTCCACTACAGATGGGACGTCCAAGAGCTTTGAGTCTTCAGTTAAGCTATTGCAGAACAATCTATTTAACAGAAAACCAGAGTACTTTGTAATGCCAAGAGCCAGCAGAGCATTACAAGCAAATTTCGCACTAAATGGGATAATTATGAAGATTAATTAGAGAGAATTATATTTCCTAGGGTGGTTTCTAGGTAGCGGTCTGAGATGCACAGAGAGAGAGAGAGAGAGAGAGAGCACTAAACAAGTGCATACCTTTTTATGTCACGTTTTTGAAGTTGTGTGTCAGTCACTGTTTGTTGTTTGAGTGTTCATGTGTTTATGTGTGTTTGTGCATCTGTGTGCTTTAGTCAGAACGCTGCAAGCCAAATAAAGAGAATGAGAGCAACCGCGAGAGAAAGAGAGACGGAGAGAGAAAGAGAGAGAGGGAAATTGGGTCAGCGATCTAAATACCAAGTACGATGTCAACGGCAAATTATACACTCCACTGAGGTCTCTTGCTCTCTCTGTCCATTTGCTTTTACAGAGTCCCTTCATATGCATCATTTTTAATGTCTCTTTCAATTTCTATTTGAATACAACTCGTTTGCTAATTTAATTTTTCATCACTTTTGTTTTTGTTTGGGGTGAGCTTTATTTAAACATGAACAGCCCCTCCCCCAGCAATGCCTTTAGCTTATTTCTTTCTTGATTTGACAAATACACACAAAAACCTGCTTAAACCAACATGCTCTTTCAGTAAACTGATCATATAATAATATACAGGTGGGATAAAAATGTAAAATTATATTTGATAAAAAATTGTAATACACACACACACACACACACACACACACATATATATATCTGAGTACATAATTTATAAAATATAAATATAAAGACATACTATTAATACTTTTTATTGTTAAATTCTAAAATTATAATTGATTGTATAGCGAAGAAATTATTAATCATTAATTATTTAATCGTTGTTTTCTGATAGAAACAGTACATCAGAATTTTTATATGACATCTGACATTCAACATATTAACATGTGTTAAAATTTATAATTATATGACTAGTTCATTGATATATTATTTCTAACATTAGAATTAATTTCTGTTTTAAATTAATTCTGCTTAATTGAGCTTTCTATTCATCAAAGAATCTTAAAATAAATATATCAAAATGTATCACAATTCTCCAGAATTTATCAGAAATTGTCAAATATAAAATAGTTATTTTATTGTAATATTATTTTTACTGTATTTTTACTGTTTCTTGTGTGTGCGTGTCTGTGTGTAAGTGCGTGTGTGTGTATGCCGGCGTGAGTGTGTGTGTGTGTCTGTGAAATATGACATTCTGATCTAAACTGATAGACAATTTGCTAGAATTTGATAAATTCATAATAGAATCAGCTTTCTAGACTCAGCGGGGGTTATCTGGCAGACAAGCCACACACTTTGTCATGTGGTGGAAAAAGACAGGCTGTAAACAACATTGTAATTAAATATTTCAAACATTTACTGATTTCAGCCTCTTGAATGCACTTAACCCCTTCATTCTTAATACTGGTTACAGTGGATTTCCTAATTTTATCATTGTTCATAATACTGCATGTAAATCTAACACATAAAAATGACTGCATATATATTTCTATTTACTCTAAAACCAAACATGCATGTCATGAAAGCACCTTTTGTGCCTATTGCAGATCAGCAACTGTATCAAATTGATGCAATCTCATTAATTGATAAGAAATCTAGGCCAGTTAATAGCGGCCATAAATGTGTTAAAATTTTTTTATGAGGAAACTAGATGCCTTGTGGCTAAATAGTGGCCGCTAGAGAAGGAAATGAGAAAGCGATTGGCTGATAAGCGGGTGAACGGGGGAGTGTGAATAAGAAAAAGAGAAATGTTGAAAGGTGTAGGAGATGTCTGAGGAGTGAGGAAGTTTTGTAGCTGAAACATGTCTTTTGTCACAGCTACATTGGATAATATAATCCAAACACATGAAAGATAGATGGACAGCGCTCTCTTTCTTTTCTCTCGCGACGCCCATCTTTCATTCGTTGGTCCCCACTTCTCACAGTAGTGTTTAGGAGCGAATATCAAATCTGACAGACAAGCGAGAACATAAAAATCCTTTTAGCTTCCTGCAAACTGCAATCTCTTTCTTCCCTTCTCTCTCTGTCTCCCTTTGAAGTGCTTTAAATGTGTTATACGTGCCTGACCTGTCTATTCGCTCGAGGACAGAGGACTTGTGAGAACTTCAAGGATGACAAGAATGAAACAGAAACTCTTTAACTCTATCAACCATAATTATGTTAAAGCGTTACTGTGTCACAGGGTTTCTGTGACAAAGCACTTCAACAAATCACAGCGTTCCCGTTACAAATGTCATAATACAGGCTCTTCTGTGACTCAGTGGTTATATTGTTTGATAAGCCTGATTCACTCGGTCGCTTCAGTGTGGGTTATGCAAACATATCGATTCCCCAGTGTACCTCGCATGGCGTTTGTTGTGGTTTGTTCTGTTGGCCACACAATTGAAAGGATGGAGGTCATCGCTGAGCTTCAAGCTGGGTCACAATCAATCTCACAGCTTCACAGCTGCAGAGTATGTATCCAACTGCAAACACTCCAATCAAGCAGTGTTTCTTAACATTAACAGCCAATCAGAGATCTGAGGGTCATAGCAATCATATCATTGAGTGGCGTGTGATTCTAAGAGCTTCTTTTTCTTGTGGCATGTTACAAAACTAGTAGTGATTTCTCACTGAATAACATCCTGTCAAAATAGCAACAATCAAGCTGAGCAACAATGTTTTAGCTCTTTGTTTTCTTGACAATTACACATCTGACTAAATAAATCAAGTGCATGAGAGAACAATAAACCTTGCTTATTAATTTTGCACCCACTAATTGATTGTATTTGAAACTTATTGTTTTTCTGATTCTCTTTGCAACAGTTTACGATTCATTTGCCAGTCGTTGCTTCCAGTTGGATCATTATATGGCTCTTCTGTACTCGGCATCCATTTCCTGGTGTAATTGACAGAATTCCAAAGCGGGAATCTTGACACTTTCCAAACAGCTTGAGTGCATCTTCTGCCATAATTATAATGCTTTTTCTTTTCTCTCCTTTCAACAGCGTGCTCAATCGGGTCCTATAAACCAGTGGCCGGCTCGGCTTCGTGTATAGAGTGCCCAGCTAACAGCAGAACCAGTTCAGATGGGTCTAAACTTTGCGAATGTCGGAGTGGCTACTACCGCGCATCCACCGATGCTAACACCACCGCCTGCACAAGTAAGAGCACAGCTAGCCGTGTAAAAGGATAAGACAAAGGATAAACAATCATTGTAAATATACCATTATAAAAAATGTGCAACTTGCCATTGGGACAATATGTCACCTTAAGCCTGAGACACACTGCAGTGATTTGATCAGTCCTATAAGGTCACTGCTAAGCACACTGTGTCATGGATCTAATAAACTTGTGTACAACATGCATGTAGACTCGTATGATATGACGCACGTTACTATAGATTAATAAAATATCTCATCAGTATTCGCTAGTGGTAAACAAAAAGAGCATGATGAATCATACTTTGGCAGTTGTAGTTTGTATGTGAGCTGGAAAAAGATAAAGCAGCGAGATAGGAAGGGATAAGGGCTTGAAGTAAGCAGTTTTGTGTTTTAGTGCCATATTGCGCATTTCATGTGGCATTTTTATTGGCTGGTGAGTAAACATGGGTCGTAGCAGCAAACACACTGTGCTGCCTTTTTTGAAACTCTCAGGCAATAATGAGAGGTATCATAGGTTTTATCTATTATTAGTTGCAAGACTGTGACAATAGACCTATAATATATCTCACTGTATGATATAAGAGCACCTAAAGGGTGTTTTTTGATCCCCAATGAATCTTTCAGTGAACCATTATGGGTAAAATGTATGGGTACTGCCCCGCACTCTTAAAAACTGTTTTTAAATGAACCATTTTGAAAAACATGTAAAAATCTTAAGAACTTTTTTCCACTATAAAGACACTTTTCTGCATTTGAAAGGTCTATGGATGTTCAAGGTTCTTCACTGAACCAATAAAGAACCTTTGTTTTTAAGCAGTGACAAGTTTTTGTCCCTAATGGTAGAACTGTGATGACTTTGTAGTGTTATTATCCACATATTTTGTAGTTACTCGAAAAGAATTTGCAACTAATCATTTCAAAAATCTTTCAGTTTGAGTTTGAATGAGCTGTGGTTTTTCCTTCATGCACTATTTTTAATTTAGCCCCAATTACCCCCGATTTAATTTACCATACATCCCATGAATAATTAACTGGAACGCACTAAGAGTCTCTCACTTTTCTGCCCAAATCCTTGAGTCTCTTTCCAGGTTTGTTTTCATTCAAATGCTTTAAAATATAAATGTAAATCTGTTCTAATCCCTGTTAGCAGTGTTTACTGAAATGTTTCTAAAGCAGATAAAACAATAATGTTATCTGTAAAGATCACTTTTAATTTTAATGAACATGTTCTATTAAGACTATATATCTTGCATAATATATACCATACATGACTACAGTGATCTTTATGCATTACATTTTTTTATGAAAATAGTTATTTGTGGCATTTTAAAGTAGTTTGTCAATGCTTTTAACTTTCCTTTTAATGAATGATTTTTAAAGGATGAGTAGAACAATATCTCCTCATTGTGCCCAGTTTGTATTTATTGTATTCATAGAGCAAACCTTCCAATGATTGTTTACAGTGTGACAGAAGTTAATTAATGCAAAGTGTCATGTTGTGTTGAAAAAAGTGCAAAAAGTAGTTATATTCCTTTGATTGTGAAAGCCCCTTGGTCAATGACATAAAAAAATAAAAATTCGGATCTATTAATTTATTAAAAAATACAGTAACAATTTTGCATTTAATGCAGTTCAAAGACCTTTTTTATGCAACTCACTAAAGTTGAACAAAGGCAATTTGTTATGGAGACAACAGTATTAACATACAATGACTAGTTTATTTGTCAACTAAATTATGATGCAAGCCGGTGAAGAGGAGGCATTTTTTGTGTTAATGCATTGGTTTAAGGATGTGGGGTGGATATTGTTTGCAGAAGAGGTGTGTCTTCAGCTATTTCTTTAAAGTTACTGTGGTCTCAGCAGTTCAGGTTGAGCTTGGCAGACTGTTCCACCAGAGAGGAACAGAGAGGGGGAAGTTTTGGAATGTGACTTTTAGCCTTGATGTGATGCAAGAATATATATATATATATATATATATATAATGCAAAAAAAAAAAAAAAAATAGAAAATAGTCTCATTAAAAGAATTACATTTTTGTAAAGAAAGCCTTGTTTAGTAGTGGCACGATCTTTTCTTCTTGGAAAAATAATCTCAATAAAACCGCTTCCCTGCTTATTAACAGAAAACAAAAAAAGATGCCAGAATTTTTGTCAAATTATGAATCGTGATTGATCGCATCCAAAATAAAAGTTTTTGTTCACATGTGTACTTTGTATATTTTGTATATATGTAAACCTTTATTTTGTGTGCTTTTTCATGATGATGAATCATTTGACAACACTAAATAAAACAATAAAAAAAAAATCTTTACCTTGAAAAAAATATATATATTTTTTAAGATAATGATTATGAATGATAAGATTTGTATACAATTGTACACATCTATTCAAGGTGTATGCAAAATTTGATCTTAATGTCTTAAGAGTCACTAATGAAAACCAGAAATGTTTTACTTATAAAATAGACATGCATACAAATTACATTCTAAAAAAGGCTTTCCTTTTCTTTGTCATTGGCACTTATTTGTCATTTAGCCAAATATTAAGCAAAAAATCCCTCCGAAGTTGAATTTGTGTTTTGATTCTAAGGCTGATCATTCAGATGTTCAGGAGCTGGTGAGTAACCTCAGCTTTTCTTTCTCAGGCCCTCCATCAGCGCCGGCGTCTCTGTCGTGGGAGTATGAGAGTTCAGAGGGTGGGGTGTCCTTGCGTTGGAGACCTCCTGTGAACATGGGGGGACGGAGTGAAGTGTGGTACGGAGTGGTGTGTCGAATCTGCCCCTCTGCCACAAACACACCACCGAGCATGTGTTCCTGGTGTGGAGATACTGTCACTTTTTCACCTTCTCAAACTGGCTTAAAGCAGACGAGGGTCACTCTCAAAAACCTGCTTACTAGGGTCACCTACCTCATACAGGTAAGACATTTCTCATATGAGTCTCATAGTGGAATAACATTATATAATAACAGGATTTACACATTGAGCACACTGAAAGGTCTAAAACACAAAAAAATCATTTCAGAAGGACCGTTTGTGATGAGCGACCTCAAGTGATCAGTGCATAAATATTACAGTTTAAATGACCATGACACTACAGAAAAATGTCTCATTCATTTAATTTATTGACAGCATTTATATATTTATATTTTCTACAAGATCTAGATGTGACAACATGCCATTGGTAATTGTTTGTTAAAATAAGTCAGTTAAATATATATTTTTATTCTTAAAAATTGCAAACAGGTTTAACAACAAACTAAAGTTTGGGGTCAGTAATACATTTTAATAATTAAATCGGCAAGGATTTATAAACTGATTAAGTTTTCTATAAAAGTCTTTTCCATGGTCACAAACCATTTAACATAAATGCAGTTACTAGAGAAGCATTTATCACTTTTTCCACAAAACTTTTTTCAACATTGATGATAATAATAAATAATAATTATTTCTTATGTAAAATCAGCATATTAGAATGATTTCTGAATGATCATGTGACACTAAAGACTAGCGTAATTACTGCTAAAAAATTCAGCTTTGCCATCACATAAATTACATTTGTTATTTTAAATTGTTATTATTTTCCATTATATTACAGTTTTTACTGTATTTCTAAACAACTAAATGCGGCCTTGGTGAGCTTTAAGCACCTTTTTTTAGAAACATAAAAAAGGCCTACCGATTGCAAATTTTGAAAGGCAGTGTGAGTTCCTATACAGAAACTGACCTACAAAAATAAACTTACCCTGAGAAATACTCACCACACAATGCTTTGATTATGCCTTAATGCAGCTTATGTGCATGGAAGAGCGTCACTGCAATATGAGCTTTGCATTTTACAGGTTCAAGCAATAAATGAAGTGTCAGCGCTGAGCCCTTTTCCACCTCAGTTCGCCAGCATCAACTTCACCACCAGCCAATCAGGTACGAGAAAACCAATGCATGCTGGGACTATCCTCAATATGTGTATGCACCAAACCATTTGCTTGGTGTATCAATGTCTTTCTGCATCTGTCACTGCGTTGTTCTCCACCCCTGTCTTTCCACTTCCTCTCCCCATGATCTGTCTTTCCATCCATCTCTCTCTTCTGTTCATAACTTTTCTTCATATGCTCTCTGGACCCAGGTGGCTTTGGGTCACGATATGCTGTCATTTCATATAATGGTCAAGAAAGCAACAAGAGAGACGGAAAGAGAGGAAGAATGGAGGGAGGATAATCAATGTGGCAGCCCACAGAAACTTTGGAAACAAAAGGCGCAATTCAGACGTCCCCCTCTCTTTTCTATCTTTAGTAATTCAAGCTCAGATGGATTCTGCAGACCTGTATATGACTAGTTTACATAACTTTACCATTATTTAAGATGTGGGTGCTGCTGATTGAACAGGATTGAGTCACCTATCCGTGTGCTTCCACATCACTGATTAACAGACAGAGACATGGGTTGAGACCAAGGGGGTCAGGGGGCTTTGCAAAAAAGGGAGAGAGTGGAGAATGGTTAACTCATGACCTCATTAACACGGATGAGGTTTCAGCAATGTCTAACTAACCATCAAACACGCACCGAACCATGATGCAAATGGCTTATTTAGACCTACATGTGAATCCACATGGGTATTATTGCTATTAATGAACAGAAAGCATTTATAATAAGGATGGCGGTGAATATCTAAAGCAGTCAGAGCAGTATTATGAAGCGATGAGCCCTCGTGTGGTAACTCTTATAATTACATGTGCATTACAGTGCCTTCTGAGGTTCCTATGCTGCACCAGCTGAACAGAGTTCACGACTCCATCACGCTGTCCTGGCCTCAGCCGGACAGGCCCAATGGTGACATCCTGGAATACCAGCTCCGCTACTTCGACAAGGTCAGAACTTTTTATTTATGCTTAACATTAAAGCAAGGACACTAAACCCTAAAATGTATTTGAAATACATTTATTTAGTGCCAATTATGCTACTAATACATTATGTAATATGTAATATGAACTATTGCAAGTATACTTCAGATAAACTTAAAAAATTTTCATTTAAAGACAGATATTATTCAAATCATACAATCCTCATCAACAGTGACGTTACATATTTTAGGCTTGATATTAAGAAATGTGCATTGTGCTGAAGTAGTACTCCAAATAAAGTTAAATGATCATTTTTTAGTTGAACTAAAATTGAAGCTAAATAGAGATATAATAATAACAGCAGCAATGACAAAACCACATAATAAAATTACTCAAATGTAAACTAAAATGAAAATGAAAATTCATCCTTCAGGGAACGTGGGTACGTTCGTAACTTAGACGTTAGCCTTTCAGTCAAATCACTTCAACGTTACAGATGGGAACACCCATGGAACAGGCCACTACTCTGAGGCCGCGTTACGCGGAGACCCCCTGCCGATAGGCGAGATACTTTTGAAGTTTGTCAGCAGAGCAGTACGTAACTTTCCCCAACACCCTGGGGGCCAGATTGGGCAGGGGCAGAGCTTGCAGGTTCACTACCTGATCGCAGAAGGGTGTGGTAGGAACCCTGGGCACATAGCCGGTTTTAAGCTGGGACAAGCTGTAGGCACTCTTCGTAGACAGAGAAGGCTTGTAGGTCCCCTAACCTCTTAATGGAGGCAAGCGCAATGAGAAGCGCTGTCTTCAGTGTCAGATATATTTAGATCTGCGGGCTGAAGGGGCTCGAAGGGCCACGGTAAGGTCCCAAGAGGGTACAAGATGTGGTACGAGATGTGGTCTCTGGGAATTAACGTGCACGATGAGTTGGTGCTTACCGAGGGGTGCACCCTCCACTGCATCGTGGTATGCGGCTATGACAGTGACATACACTTTGAGAGTAGAAGGGAAGTAGAAGTAGAAGCCGCCTCAGCGGGGAGAGAACACCCTCTGAGAGGGACAGCCAAAGGGTACTGTACTGATATGCTCGACCCTTAAACACAAACCGAGGAAGGGGTCTGTGTTGAGGCAGGGTCGAGACATGACAGTATGCGTCCTTCAGGTCGATGGCTGCGAACCAATTCTGGCTCCGGAAGCATGTAGCATGCACTTCGGAGTGAGCATTTTGAACGGCAGCTTCTCGGGAAGGGACCGGTTCAAAGCTCGTAGGTCCAGGATGGGTCTCAACCCCAAGGACATCGCCTCGGTCTGTTTCTGGGCTGCCGAGAACTCCTGGGCCAAGTCCCCGACATTGTCGCCGAATAGGCCGGCCTGGGAGATGAGGGCGTCAAGAAAGCGTACTTTCTCTGCGTCCGGCACCTGTGCAAGGTTCAGCCATAGGTGTCACTCCTGGGCCACTGCAGGTGCATGGGGCACCTCTAAACCGATTCCTGCCATGGCGTGGAGAAGCATAGCCGAAAGATCAGAAACCGCCTTCCCGGTGCGGATTCAGCCTCACCATCAGACTCACTCTCTGATGCTGCCGAAGACATCTCAACCTCTCGGGGCACCCCAAATGACACACTCGGCCCTGTTACGGGAGGAGCGGTCTCCTTCGGGAGGACCACGGGACTAAGTGGTGCGTCAGAATTCTGCAGGGCTGTCACACCAGACGAAACATTCTGAACTGTCCCCTTGGAGGTCCTTCAAGCGCTTTGGCACAGGACCCTTGAACTTGCTACGGTCCAAAGATTTACCGCGGGAAGGACACGAGTGGAGCCGTCTCATGAATGAGAGGCGTATCCTCAATATAGCCATGGTCATATGATTGCAATGAGCGCAGTGACCATCCACAAATGCCGCCTCAGCGTGCTCTCGGCCCAGGCACATGAGACAGTGCCTGTGTCCATCCGCAGAGGTGAGGAAACTTCCATAATGTCGGATCGACATTCCGGATAATATTTATATATATCAACCGCAGAAAAATTGCTCTTTTTCCCGGTTGCCCAGGGAAGACCTTACGCGGCACATCCGTGATTCGACTGAAAGGCAAACTATATGAGTAAATGATGACATAACTGTCCCTTTAAATTAGTATAAAGCGTTGTGTAGTAATTGTGTAAATAGATGATGCTTTGTCTCTCTGGCAGGGATCTGATGAGGACAGTGCTATGAGCGTGTTCAGTGAAACCAACACAGTGACAGTTGGAGGTCTGATTCCAGGCTCCATCTACGCTTTCCAGATCCGTGCCCGGAATGAGAGAGGCTACGGACCCTACAGCCACACGATTTACTTCAGCACTCTAGCCATGGGTAGGCCAAGAATACAGCATGTCACACATCATTTAGCATTCTAGTGCACATATGAAAGCATATTATTATGCTTCAGTACCAAATGCCTCTTGTTCAGTCATCAAAAGACCAACGGTTATGTAAATATACACTATTACTAAGATTTACTACTACTTTTTACTACTAATAGAATTTTTATATTTTAAAAAATACTGTTTAAAATTACTTGTATTATTATTTGTAAAGAAATGATTACTTATATTCAGCAGGGGCCACTGAATTGGTCAAAAGTGACAGTGTAAAAATTTATATAGTTACAAAAAAAGTATAACTTTCTATTCATCAAAAAGCATTTTCCACAAAAAAGAAAATTCGATGTTGATAACAATAAGTAATGTTTCCTGAGCAGCCAAGCAGCATATTATAATGATTTCTGAATCATGTGACAACAAAGACTGGCGCAATGATGCTGAAAAGTTTTGCATCACAGAAATAAATTACATTTGAAAATAGAAAACCTTGATTTGAAATTGCAAAAATATTTAACATATTCTCAGTTATTATTTTTGTTTCATTTAATTTAGTTTTGCCCTTTTGTCACTTTGTAGAGGAACAGTCGAAGCAGATTCAGAATCGTCTGCCTCTTATGATTGGATCGATAATGGGTGGAGCAGCGTTCTTATTGGTTGTGATTGCGATCATCATTGTGTTTGTGTTTCGAAGGTATGTACATCAAATCTCTTTACCGCAGTTATTGTATATTATTACCTCACAATATTTGGAGATATTACAAAACATATTATGTATTGCAAAACAGAGGCTTGTTTATTGCATCAAAAAGATAAAAAGGATATCACTGTTATTGCGTCTTTGTTATTATTTCTTTTTTTCTTTGTTCTAGTAAAAGGAGAGAAAGCCCTTATAGCGACAGACTTCAGAGATACATCAGCAACAGAGGTGAAGACTTTGCATACTTGTCACTACATATACGTTATCTTCCTCCTCCAAAGTGGGCTGTATTCAAACTGCTTTGTAATTATTGCTATTACGTAATAGCCATGATTCAGTAAAGTACTATGTCTACACCACATCTAAGAGGGTTTGTGAGAATTTTGCTATTTTGAAGAAGGATGATGAATGTGCCGTGTCAGTAGTTTTTATGTTTGCAGTCCTGACTGTGCAGCGCATATTTGTGATCTTGAGTCTGTGACAGAACCAGTCATTAGATGATATGTGTGGGTTAAACATAATGTAAAGGTTGTTATTCATTCAGGTGGGGTGAAATATTACGTGGACCCCTCTACTTACGAAGACCCCAGCGAGGCGGTCAAAGAATTTGCGCGAGAAATCGACCCGGCTCACCTAAAGATCGAAGAGGTCATTGGTGCTGGTTAGTACGTGTGCTAAAAGTTTGTTGATTTTGCAGAGGCAGGATAGCAACAGCTTGACACAGAGGGTGTAAGTCAGATAAAACAGTGTTTATGGATTTTTTTAAGCCTCAGAACACTCTAATGACTGGATTTGTCTTTGCAGCTCAGTTCGGAGAGGTGTCCCGTGGACGGTACAGGCCACTAGGTCGCAGAGAGGTGCTGGTTGCGGTGAAGACTTTGCGTTGGGGAGTGACAGACCGTGAGAAGAATGTGTTTCTCAGTGAGGCTGGAGTCCTTGGCCAGTTTGACCACCCTAATGTCCTGAAACTGGAAGGTGTGATCACTCGCACCCCTCCTGAGCGCATCATCACAGAATTCATGGAGAATGGACCCCTGGATGCTTTTCTCAGGGTAAGAACTAATCACATCATGTTACATTATATTAAATAGTATAAAATAAATAAATGATTGTACATTATTATATTGTTATATTATGTGACTCTGGACCGCAAAACCATAATCAGCACAGGTATATTTGTAGACAAAAATACATTGTATAGGTCAAAATTATTAACCTTTTTTATGGCATTTTTTAAATGAAAATCATTAGGATATTAAGACCATGTCCCATGAAGATATTTTGTATATTTCCTGTAAACACCTCAAAACGTAACTCTTGGTAAGTAACATGCACTGAACTTTCTTTGGACAACACTAAAGGTGATATTGCCTCAGATTCCAGATTTTCAAATAGTTGTATCTCAGCCAAATATTTATTCAGCTTTCTGATGATATATAAATCTCAGTTTCCAAACATTGACCCTTGTGACCTTTTGTGGTCCAGGGTCACATAGTATTTAATAAAAAGTAATTAAAATGAAGTTAAATGATCAAAGAATAGTTTTTTTTCTTCATTTTGGAGACGTTGCCACAGTTCTTCTGGATTTAGTCTGTCTTTAGTCCGTTTGTTCTGTTACTTCATGTCTTTCCAGGCAGACTGGATGATGATCAGATCAGATCTCTGTGTGGAGCACTGGCTGTTGTCAGACTCCATGTGCAGACAATGATCTCACTGCATTATTAAAATTAATGACAAAAATAATGTTTGGAAATGTAATCTGATATTTCCAACTGACAAAAGATAGAAATAACCGACTTACAACCATTTCTTGTTGGTGAAAATGCTAGAAGCCTAAGACTTTTGCATTGCACTGTATATATAGGTGTGTGTGTGTAGAAGAGAAAATGAGAGAAGCCTAAATTAAATGCATTTGTTTTATTGTTTAGGAAAATGAGGATCAGTTCAGCGTGTTGCAGCTGGTAGGCATGGTGAGAGGTGTTGGAGCGGGAATGCGTTATCTTTCAGAGAGAAATTTTGTCCATCGTGACCTTGCTGCCCGGAACGTTCTGGTCAATTCAAACCTGGTCTGTAAGGTGTCTGACTTCGGCCTGTCTCGTTTAATGAGGGGTCTGGACCACAACATGCCCACCTACACTGCTTCACTGGTGCGTAATAGAAAGATTTCTGAGTATTTCTGTAAATGTGCAAAACACTATTTAAATTGATTTAAGTTAATTCATTTCATTTTAACTTCTTTCCATTCTCCTGCTCTATTTCAGGGCAGCAAGATCCCAGTGCGGTGGACAGCTCCTGAAGCTTTCCAGCATCGCAAATTCAGTTCAGCGAGTGACGTCTGGAGTTTCGGGATTCTCATGTGGGAAGTCATGTCATATGGAGAACGTCCATACTGGGACATGAGCAACCAAGAAGTGAGCATTATAAATTTTACATCCACACATGCTTTACATCCCATGCAGGCACAAAGCCGTAAAATGAACCAAATGTACACTAGAGGGAGCCATTAGAGTGTTTCATGAGTAGCATAAACAAAACACTGCAGTACTGTGTGTGTTTAACTGGTGTTTCCTTCATTATGTCACTACAAATATGGTAATACCAGTAAATTCGGACCTTGTGGGGACATTTTTAAACAGTATAAAAGCCATTACACCTATGGAATTAAACTGTGTGTGTGCAGATTATTGCTTGAGATTTAAGTAGGGTTGGGTATCGTTAAGGGTTTTTTCGATACCGGTGCCAAATCGATACTTTTAAAACGGTTCCGGTGCCTAAACGGTGCCTGAATCGATACT
>JAUMHI010000058.1:6348606-6364784 GCA_032359435.1 Enteromius unitaeniatus | reverse complement strand
TGATTCGGTTCGGTACATACCGGTTACTTAGGTACCGGTGCTATAATGGTACCGGGCTTCGGTACCCAACCCTAGATTTAAGGTTTGCAGCAGTACTGTGGGACAGTGTGACATTTAGCAGATTTTACAGTATTCTTTAGAAAAGTGAATCTCTCGATGTTTTTAGTTTCTAACGGACAGCTAGAAATTCAGTGACCTCACTGAGTGTATATTCACATGTTAACTAAATAGTTCATTATTAAAGGCCTAGTTTTTGAAGCATTGGGATTTTAATGATTGATTCAATAAAGAGCTCAAAGACATGAACCAAGACAACCAGCACTAAGACATTGATTTCCAGCAAAAACTGTATTTAAACATTTCTTAACTAAAATCCTGTGAATAATCCTGTGAAAAAAAGTTATGTTTTAAAACATTTGCATTGCGCAAATATCTTACTAAATTTTTTTCCCCCATCTTATTCTCCTTTTCTAATTCTGTTCTTTCTGTTTTCGGTTCCTTTTTCCCTCAAATCACTTGTCTGCTCTGTATTTCTCATCTCTAATTAAACTCTTCACTAAGGCCACATATACACTGTAAAATTTCAGGAATTACAACCGTATTTAAATACAGAAGCGAATCTCCTAAATGTTCTGCAGCTGTAACTAAACCAAACCAAGGTTGTACTATGTCTATCCTCTCTCTCTCTCTCTGTAGGTGATGAAGGCAGTGGTGGATCAGTATCGTTTACCTGCTCCGAATGGTTGTCCTCCAGCTCTTCACTCTCTGATGTTGCAGTGCTGGCAGGCCGACAGACAGGACCGGCCAGGCTTTGATTCTCTCCTGTCGTCTCTTGACCGTCTCATACGCCACCCTGCCTCCCTCAAGGCCGAACACAGCCGGTGAGTTACTAAAGTTGCCACCTTATATTAACAGGTGATATTGTGTTTCATCTTTTAAAATATCCTTCTCTTTCTTAGCCCCACTCAGCCACTCTTAAGCCCCACCCCTACTGACCTCTCAACAGTGGCAACAGTCGGGGATTGGCTGACAGCTCTGAAGATGGACCGGTATAAGGATGTGTTTGAGAGAGCGCAGTACCACAGTCTGGAAAGAGTGAGCATGCTCACAATGGAGTAAGTTCAAGCACGCTTTTCATATGAGTTTGTCCAACATTCAGACTTTCATTTTTGTACATCAGTTGAAAAAGAATAAAAAATCTAACCACAGTTTGTGCCACATCTCAAATGATGTATTGTGTTGAATGCTCTACATTATAAAGCATTTTATACAGCTAACATTTTATCCATTATAATTGCACTGATTTAAATAATATTTTCAGACTTTTTGAATAATTCAACATTATTTTCCCTCATATTTAATTCCTGACACTTTTGTCGATTTTTTGTCCACACTGTGAATATAATGCATGGCTTTTCTCTCAGGGACGTTCAGGCTCTAGGAGTGAATCTGCTCGGCCATCAGCGGAAGATCGTAAACGCAGCAAAGCAGCTCAGGACACATCTCACTCAGGGACACGTGGAGGTCTGATGCTTCCCACATTTTGTTGACACAGCAGTGCATGCTGGGAGATCTAGTCCACAGCTTGTCACAACCCACAAGAACACTGGAATAGAGATGAGGATGACAAAAAAGCCTTGAGTGAAAAGAAGATTTTTATTATGAATTATTTGCCCATCAGTCCCAACCTTTCCTGCTGAACGGTTGTCTTCCATATTCTTCTTTCGCTTACTCCCTCCTTCGGTGTTGCACTACCTCTCACTTTCTTATCAGTTCATTACTTACTGGCATTCAGTATGAACTTGAGCCTTAAGAAAACAAAAAGAAAGCTCCTTCACAATCAGTTGCAAGGACAATCAGACTTTAAATGGACGATAACTGACTGTTATGTCTTTGTTGGCACGTATGGTCAAGGGCACTAGATGTTTTATTTTTAACCACACAACAACACATATTGATCATAAACAAGTACACTTCTAAAAGTCATGTTTATAAGTATTTGGCCTTGCTTTCCAGTAAAAACATCAAATATTTTAGGACAGCTTTTTAAAGTTTTTTTTAAACGTGGGTTAATATTGTTTTCAGAAAATGCACACTAATGAACAACGGTTTGGGGTCAGATTTAAATGTTTTTGACAAAAAATGCTCAACAAGATCTAATATAGTAAAATACTGTAAAAGCTATAACAATTTAAATATATTCAGCTTTTTACATTGCAAAAAAACACATTTATACTATGTTTCTAGTCAAATCAAAGTGCATTTAAAATGCATTTTGCTTCAAATAAGTAAAATGATCTGCCAGTGGGATATGTAAAATACTGTTTGAAGAATATTTTACTTACCCCACTGGCAGGTCATTTTAAGCTTATTTTAAGCAAAATGCACTTTATTTTGCCCTCAATCAAGAAACATTATAATTAATGTTTAGAAAATGTATATCATAAATATTCTAATCAATTTTGCTGTTAGGATTGTTGGATGAATAGAAAGTTCAAAAGAACAACATTTATGTGATAGATATATAAAAGCATCATTCATTCATTCAATTAAAATCTTTAATCAGAGGTATATATATAGTCTCAGTATCTGTTATTCAGTGTCACTTTTGACCGATTTAATAACAAAAATATTACTGACCCCAAACTTTTAGTATAAAAGTAATATTTTTCCCAATACGTATATATTTGTTTAAAAAAAAAAATCATGCTTTTTAAGCAACTATTTATTTAGTTTAATGCATGTTTTTACTGGAAAATCAAACAATTATTATAAAAAGAAAATAATATTTTGCACTATATACATAGGTGTATAAATTATTGAAGAAACATACAGTACAGCAGGTTATTCAGACACACAAATGGTAATGTTTTTGCATTTTGCGAGTATGAATCGTACACCGAGGCCACGGTAGTTCACTACTTACCTGTGATGTTCCATCATCTCACCTGTGAACCAGTATCCCACGAACAATCCTAGTCCTGTCCACAACCAGCCATGTTCCCGTAAATTTCACCTCTGAAACAATGTAGCATAAAGTCACACTGTAATATACGAGCATTGTGAAGTAGGTGTTACAGTAAATGTGATTACAGTTGCTGGGTGAGGTGAAAGACAGAGAGATGTGCTCCTTGTGTATAGTTGTGTGTGTGAGACAGTACGGATGAAACGGTTTAGTGCTGCTGAAATAAAGTGTGAATGGATTTCTGTGTAAAAAAGAAAAAAAAATGTAAAAAGGTCATGTGGATGTAAATTTGAATTTGTTTGATTGTACAGTTGTTCACCACTGTTCCACTACTGTCCAAAATTTGTAAAATATATATGATTTTGTTTATAGATGCCTACTGTATTTGTTTACAAGATCTTGAGCCACAAAAAAGTTGTTACTGATCATGTTGCTGATGTGTTCTCATTTCCCATGAACATCACAGAGTCAGCAGCATATCAACATATCAGACACAAATCAGTGTGCGTCAGCTTGTGGGCAAGATTCTCCGTATGAGATGATAGGGGTAATGAACACAAAGTCCACATGTACACTAAATAACAATTTTAAATGAAGCATGCAGATATTTCTGCTGTTATGTTAATATGCCTTGTTTTAAACAACATTTTGCTAAATATGCATGTACTATAATGTAGTCTCTTATAATATATAATATACATATATCTAAACTAAACTTACTGTTGTTCTTTTAAACTTTCTATTCATCAAAGAACCATTTATATTCCATAAAAATCTAAAAATATTTAGAAACTTAAAAAATAAAAAGGCTGACTATTCACAACACTTACAAAAACATAAAAACAAACATAAATAACAAAAATTATTATTTTTTTTTTTTTACTTTTATGCCTACCCTCATATGTAGGAAAAACACGCACACCCACTTGTTTTGGTCACTAAACAGGTGGTACACTGAATTGCTGCTGATTGTTGTAAATATTTGCTGTGACAGCATCACACACTGTAGAATATAGGTTAGTGAAAAGCATCCTGCAAAAATTTGCATTGCTCCAGGTGCAAAAAATGACCAAAGCTCTGAACTCTCCTTCTCCACTCTGACCCTGGTGAACCTAACCTGAAACTGTCCATTAAATTATTGCAACAAAATAAGTTGTTTGCAATCATTTGTGGTGGGCAGGATGAAATCACACACACTAATTTGCACATGGAAATCTTACACCATCTTAACTTTAAAAAAACAACACAAGGTGCTGTAACTCCCAAAAGAAATCAAAGTAAAACACATGCCTTGGGTATATGGTTATTCTTTGAAGCTCTGAAATAACACACAGCAAATATGTGCTTTTTAATGCAAAACAACACATGACTGAGTCAACTCTAAGAACAAAAAGAAGCATCCATTACTTCACAATATGCGGTTCAACTAACCTTCTATAGATAGTATCCCATACTGCGTTTGAGCCCTTGACACACCGTTTAAAACACTTTTGACCAACCATAATGACTCACACCTGAAAAATCAAAGCTAGTTATTTGTCTTTCACACTATCCAAACTCACCCAAAAACACTGTCCTTTACATTAGTTAGTAACATTTAGCCAAAAGTTTGCGAATGTATGTATTCAGTGTTGATATGGAAAATATATCAGGTTTCACTGACGTCCCCACCGAAATGGTCCTCTAGGTTAACCAAAACACTTATTTCTTCTTTGTGATGTAAACATACAATTAGGCCTTGTTTTTTTAGGTCTCTGGTGTTTGACCACTATGTATTATGCCTTAAATTACCCTATATTACAAAGCCACTCTCTGATGTTGTTATTGCATATAATGTCCTCTTAATCCCTAATTTTCCCCAGAAATGCCAGCAGCTGCATTCATTTTCTAAAAATGTTTCAAAAATCTTACTAATAACTTATTTATGGTAGGCTAAAAATTAACCAGTAAACAGCATAGTTAAAATTCTTCAGTAACACCATAGACTAGCCCTTGCCATAGCTGCCTGGACAACTTTGTGTAAATACATTTTTTTTTAGATTCTTCAAGCTATATTTTGTCACATAGGTCACTGGTTTGATAAAAAAAAACAAAAACGAAAAATGTATTGAAACTAATCGACAGTAACTAACGTATGCTAAACTACGTTAAATTAGACCCGATACGTTTTGCTTGTTCGGAGTAATTGAAGCGACGTGCAAAACATCATTAGGAGATCTTTAGTGGGGTAAAACGTAAGTGGTCAGTCCTGTTACGTTGAAAGACGTGAAAACAATTACAAAAAAATCCTGAAAACCGGGTTATGCTTTGACCTGGTGTGGTGGTATCTGTCTGACCAGTCCTTCACTACATTACTGAAAGAGGCAGACTTGAAGTCTGTTGCTGGCTATTACAGAGAATCCACTGGTTTGAAGTGGATTTAGGACTGAATGACCCAGTGTTAGCGTTCAGTTGAGGAGAACAAACGCTAGTTCTTCAGTTTTTTGGGCCCTGGACCTCAAAACATACCGGGCTTCCATTAAGGTAACGTTAACTTACAATTAAATGTTCCGGTCAATGAAGGTCGTTTTTACTCGTCTAGAACATCCTGGTACCTGTCAGCTGGTTTAGGACAGGTTTGCTGTACGTTTATCTGACACAGTGCTTTTAAGCAAAGTGTTGACTGATATGGTTTTGTTTCAGGTTACGTTCAACGTAACGTTACGCAGTGAAAGATGATGGGCAAGGACCGAAAAATATGGACCACGGACAAATCTCGCAACTCCATAGAGGTACATAGTGAAAAAATCCCATCTATGTTCATTTTAGTCCTGATCATGTTTAAATAAATCACTTCAGTAATTATTTGAAGAAGAAAAAAGACATTCAATTAAAGAAACACATCTTTAATAAGAAGATTCAGAGTGTATGTGTTAACATAACATTTAGGCATTATTAGGCTAAATAAACAAGTATTTAACTTAACTGTCCCAAATCACCGGTCACTTACTGGGCACCTAAACCTCTGGATCCTTGTTCTACTGTCCACCTGTGTGACGTCCTCCACCCTCCTTTCCAGACTCAGCTTTAAGTATAAATACTGATGTCAGGCTGCTTACCTTTGTTTATCCACTGAGTGTCAAACAGACATGCTGTCTATCAATTACTAAAATAACATTGGAATAACATAGTAAGGATTTTCGTAAGGTAGGTAAATATGGATTCGAATGCTGACATCTTTTGTACGATATTGTAGCAAGTGCATATAAGTGGATAGGATAGGTTGTTGTTTTTTTACCTAAAAATGTTGCATACAGTATGTTAAATTCCTGAATGTATTGTATTCTACTCAAAAATAATACAGAAAACAGTAAAAGTTGTAGTAATTGTAATAGTCAAATATTAAAAACATTAATTATTTTTAATCATCACCATACAAATTTAAGGGTTAGATTAAAATGTACAAAAATATAAAACACTTTTAAAAGTGTTTGTTGCTTTTAAAGGATCTCCGATTTAATAATAAAATGTCGGAACTACTGGAACTCTGTCCAGAAGATTTTAAAAACATGGTTTTGAAATTGCATTTTTCTGTGGTTTAACTTATTTTGACAATGTCTATTTCTTCTTGTCAGTCTTTTTGGTCAGAAACACCTCCAGAAGCCATGTCACCAGCCATCTCCAGAACTGCTGCAGGGGAGATAAACCATTGGTGGAGCCAATTAAAGTTCCGCCTTCAGCATAGAAAAGGATGGAACGAAATGTTGGATGAGACCTTCCTCACGCAGAACAAAAAGTAAAGTAAAAGTAAAAATATTATTTAAAGTAAAATATTATTTCAGCAAGGAAATGCTAGTGTTGGAATGCATTAAAAGAATATTGTGCAAGACTTTGTGCCAACTTTGCAGTGTAACATTTTAAAGATGTAAATCAAAGGGAGTTTTAAGTTAATCTTAGAAAGCTTGAAATTGAAAGATAAAACAAAAAATTAAATATATCAACACAGCTCTGCTGCCTTGCCAACAAGACATGTACTGATTCCAGCTCTGATTTGTGGTTGTAGTCATGTCTGTTTATGCTCTGCAGAGTCAATGACATCCCGCTGTTTTCCGCCACGAAGGAGAACAATGCAGCCTGTATAAAGAAACTACTTGACTGTTCATCTACAAATATCTTTGAGAGAGGTAAACCGCTTTTTTGCCATTATTCACTGGGACACTTTGAGTGACACACACACAGAACTGAGTGTGGATCTGGCATTGCTGTGCATTTCAGGTGAGCTTGGAGAAACTGCTCTGCATGTTGCTGTGATGAATGATAATTTTGATGCGGCTGTGGCACTGATGGAAGGAGCGCCGGAGCTCATCAACGAGCCAATGACCTCTGAACTATACCAAGGTCTTTATTTTAAAAAACGAAACCTTCCTCAAACATTTCATGCAAATTAATAATTATTTGTTGGTCTTAAAAAATGCATGCTTTGATTGACAGGTTTAACAGCTCTTCACATTGCGGCTGTTAACCAGAACATTAACTTAGTCCGTGAATTGATAGCAAGAGGAGGTGATGTGGCGACACCCAGGGTCACAGGCATGTACTTCCGCAAAAGAAGAGGAGGACTTATGTATTTTGGTGAGATGGATATTTCTATTAGTGTTGTTTTTATTATTGTATGTAATCTAAATACAATAATATAATATAGTTAAATGAGTTGTGGATATAGTTAAGCGCATCATGAGAAATGTAGACTCCCATGACTATTACAAAAAAGTACATTGTGTGACTGTAGGTGAACACATCCTGGCATTTGCAAGCTGTGTGGGGAATGAAGACATTATATCCATGCTGATAAAAGCTGGGGCTAATATCCGGGCCCAGGATTCACTGGGTAAGAGAAAATAAAATGTGAAATTGATCTGAAATTGTATCTGCATCTGTGGTTGTAACTCTTTTTTTCTCTCTCATGAACAGGTAACACCATTCTTCATCTGTTGATTTTGCAGCCCAACAAAACAACTGCATGTCAGATTTTTGACTTGTTGATGTCAAAAGATGCAGATCTGGACCCCGCTATCCCTCTCGACATGGTACCCAACTACAGAGGCCTCACACCCTTCAAACTCGCTGCGAAGGAGGGCAACCTTGTGGTAAGAGAAAGATCTTTACATGCATCTTTATCAGCGTTGGGAAGGTTACTTTGGAATCAAAATAGGTTACAGATTACCTTTTTTGAAATTTAATTTTATAATAATTTAAGTAGTGTAACTATTTCAATTACTTTATTTATTGATCACTTTTTCAGGACTTTTCAAAATGTCTAACAAATGTTAATCTCCTTACAATAGTAGTCAACACTAATAAGATCATTTATTTTTAAAGCACAGCCACCACAAAATCAGACTTTGAGATCATTCTGAGGTTACATACATATTTAAAATCAGAAGCTATTTTTATAAGTTTGACATGAAATCTTTGCACAGCTATGACAGGAAACACTGACATCTAATATTTGGAAACAAAAATAAAACAGTTAATCTTAAAACATACAGCATATACACAAACCCAAATAAAGGGAATTAAATGGTTATCAAATAAGCATGTGACCTAGTCTGTCCTAAACTCCTGAAACAGTGGTGTCTCGTATTTTAAAGCAGTCAATGCTATTTGGCAAGAAATCAATCAAATCTGTATGTTTGAGAAAATATTCAGATGTAACCTCCTTTGAAATCATTAACATTTTCGTTAAGTAACTGTAATTTACCGTAACTACACATTTTTCCCAGTAACTGTAACAGATTACAGTTACATTCGTTATTTTGTCATTAAATTACTTCATTCTGTTACATGTAATTAGTTACTCCCTGACACTGATCTTTATTTTAGTACTGCATAGTGACATAGTTTGCAGCATTTGAGGAACACTGCTTAATGTTTCTATGATGTCACACAGGCCTTCCAGCACTTGGTTAACCGCAGACGGATTATTCAATGGAGTCTGGGACCATTGTCCTCCAACCTTTATGATCTCACTGAGATTGACTCCAGAGAGGATGACCTCTCTGTGCTTGAGATCATTGTCAGCAGTCAGAAAAGAGAGGTGTGTAAATGTGTGCAGGACAAATTATGCCATGCTGTAGGTTATTTCACCCCAAAATAATAAAATTCCAAATTTGTAAGACCTTCATTCATCTGACCGTCCATAGACAACAAGACATCTGAAATGATACAGGTCCAGAAACATAACACAGTCCACGTGACATCAGGGGTTTTTTTGCGCAAAGAAAACAAAAATAACATGATTTACTCGACCATTTTTCTCCCCTAAGTTGCGTCTTCCGCCGTACTAGAGAGTATCACAACACATGCGTTCAGTTTCCCCTAGACGTGTACACTTACAGATTGCATTCATGCGTGTATGCATTGCGCAAGTCGTATGTCAGGGGAGAAAAATGGTTGAGTAAATGAGTTATTTTTGTTTTCTTAGCGCAAAAAAAGTATTCTCCTAGCATCGCTAAACTGAAAAAGAGTATTTAATATGTTTCTGGAACTGTATCATTTCAGTTGTGGGAGGGTCAGATGGCTCTCCAATTTCATCAAAAATATCTTCATTTGTGTTCCAAAGATGAACAAAGGTCTTGGAACAGCATGAGCGTGAGTAATTAATGATGGAATTTTCATTTTAGGTTGAACTAACCCTTTAATAGAGGGGAGAAAAATCATCAGTAGTGACAGATGAAATCAAATTGTTGTTGCCGGGCTATTCTTAGTTCATCTTTTAACAAAGTGCCCTCTCTTGTCTCAGGCCAGGAGGATTCTTGAGTTGACTCCAGTTCGACAACTTGTCAGACTGAAGTGGAATCTGTATGGGAAACATTACTTCAGGTGCCTTGCTTTCACATAATATAATACATTTGGTTATTATTTTTCTTTAACAATCTACAAATATTTGAAGAAATATGATATGTTATTTATTTTAATCAAGTGAACATTACTTAAATATAGACATGTCTTCAATTGTTTTGACCTCAAAATGCACAGCAGTGGTGTTTATGATGATGTTGCTCTGTTTCTGATCTGTTTGCAGGTTATTGATGGTGGTGTACCTGCTGTATATCAGCATATTCACATTGTGTTGTATAAACCGACCCCTGAAGGACATTCCTGAGAATTACACCAAAGCAGACAATGACCAAACCATAAAAGTGCAGAAAAACCTTACGGTGTGAAATATTTTTTTTATGTATAAAAGCACTTTTATAAATGCCTGCAAGAACTTACAGTAATGTCTTTTTTATGTTTAGGAGAGCTATCAGACCTATAAAGATCACCTGCGTTTAGTTGGAGAAATTATCAGTGTCATAGGAGCCATCGTTATTCTGCTGATAGAGGTCTGCAAAATTTAGTTTGACATAAGAAACATTATGTAATAACAGGTCAGATATGAATGATATTGAATGATTTTCAGATACCCAGTATTTTGAAAGTGGGGGCTAAACGTTATTTCGGACAGTCTGCTCTCGGTGGACCCTTCCATGTCACTATGTAAGTTCATATTTTAAAAAGTAATTTATTCCTGTGATGGCAAAGCTGATTTTTGAAATTCTGATTTGCATTTCTAACTATTATCAATTTTAAAAACAGTTGTGCTGATAAATTTTCAGGTTTCACTGATGAATAGAAACTTTAAAAAGGACATTTATTTATAAGTTCTATAGTCACATTTAATCAATTGAATTCACTGATAATATAAGGTCAGGTCAATATAATATATATTCAGGCACCTTTATATTACAGGTAGGGGTTTCCTTGCTAAGGAACATTCATAGTGTTGGCTCTTTGGCATCAAAACATTTGAAACCCCCTGCACTAACGATCATTCGAATGAAAAAAGTTTGACTCGCATTCACTAACACTTCATTTTCTTGTATTTCTGTGGCAGGGTTAGCTACGCGAGTCTGGTTGTGATCTTGTGTGTGCTGCGGACCACCGGAGTGGCAACAGAGCTCGTGCCGATATCTTGGGCTTTGGTTCTCGGCTGGTCCAACGTTATGTACTTTGCCCGAGGTTTTGAGATGCTGGGACCCTACGTCATTGTGATTCAGAAGGTGGAGCATTTCGCCGAAGCGGCCTCTCACCCTTGTTTGTCTGTAGACCCAGTATAGCTTTATAATGTACATGTGGGGATGTTCTTTTGCAGACGATATTTGGTGATATGACCAAGTTCATGTGGTTGTCCCTAATCTTCCTCATTGGATCCTCTGCCGGTAAGTTCAAATACAATTGCATCAAAAGATACTCCTATCGTTTTGTTGCATTTGTAAACAATGACTTCCTCAACTGCTTCCTCAGGCTTGTGGATGTATTACATGACTCAAGAATCTTTAGCTTTGCCGCCATACCGCTCGTTCCCCATCACGGTCTTCACGCAGTTTGAGCTAAGCATCGGTCTGATTGACTTGCCAGTGGACCATACGCTCTACACCCATCCAGTGGTGCACTGTGTCCACATCTGCTTCAGCGTGATCTCTTACATCCTCCTGTTCAACCTCCTGATTGCCATGATGAGTGACACACAGTGGAGGGTCACCCAGGAGCGTGACGAACTCTGGAGGACCCAGGTTGGTAGTGTAGCTAGTACAGTCCCACAGTAATTTTTCTGGAAGCACGTTGGGTGAAAAACGGTTTCTGTGTTCGTAGGTGGTGGCCACTACTCTGATGCTGGAACGGAGGTTACCACTGCGCCTGTGGCCAAGACTTGGCGTCAGCGGTCTGGCATTTGGCCTCGGAGAACGCTGGTATCTCCGGTAAGATAACTTTAATCTCAGTTACAATATAAAAGCACCACTAAACGCTTGTATTTTCATTAGTCTTATTTATTTACAACATCTCATGATTCCAGTGTGGAGGATCGCAACGACCCATTGGTACAAAAGATGAAACGCTACGTTAACGCATTTTCAAAGGATGGAGAACCAGCTAAAGAGGAAACAGGCAAGAGCGAGCATGGAAATGATCCACCACAGACCAATTTAACTGTGCAAGACAGGCCCAAAATCCAAAGGAGGCCGATAAAATGCTGGCAGCTCATTCGCCAGAGTATAGAATGTGAAAAGGAAGAAAATGTGGATTCCCCAGATGTCAAGTATATCTAAACGTGGATCAGGATCAAGTAGTAATTTTTGGGTGATATGACATTCCTAATATTTAATGGGTTCCTTTTAAATTATTCTGAGTTATTTAGTGTGTTATAATATGGTAATATATAGGTGTTGTTTTGGGTAGACAAACTGTGTATCAGCTCTATTGTTAAATGTGCAGTAAGACTGACAGCTAGCGGTTGAAATGGGTACTGCAAAAACATACAGGGCATTCCAACGCACATTTCAGAGCAGAATTATTCATAAAAATGTTATGTAAAACATAATATGTTTCCTAAATATCTACAAACATGTTATGTTATTTTTTATGGCTTTGAAAGGGTCAAAAACGTACATGCAGTACCTTTAAATATAAGGGTGGAAGTTTATTTAAGCAATACAGAAATACATTTCAGAGAAGGTTTAAGCAATTCAGAACATTATTGTGTGACCATTAGACATATATAGTGCAAATAACCAAGCTTTGTATACATGATCAGTACGGTTAGAAATGACTGCAATTTTAATACAATAAATGTGATTTTCTAAAACTGCCTTTTATTCTCCTATAATACTTTATAATGCACAAAAAACTTTGCCCTATGTTGATGGACCAAATGTCTCTATTTCTGACTAGAATCTTTAGAGAAAAGATGATTATCTTGAGGATTTGTTATGATTGATATTCAGATATATAGGTTTATATATTTCAATGGGTGTAGATGATGTTTGGACATCTACATCTTTTGACAGATGTACTGTAAGTATAAACTGCAGGAAGATGGTTGCCAGTTCCGTTCAGGTGGTTCATTTGCAGCCAGGATGGCACACTCTCCAGGAAAGGAAACATCTCCCCAATATCTGTGTGTGTGCATAAGGACCATAATCAGTCAATAGCTACTATACATATAGAGTTTATTATCTTTGTATTTTTCTGCTGTAACAACAAATACTAGAGGGAAAAAATCCCAATGATTTCTCAAATTTTTACCTCTTCATTATAATTATTGTTTTCCCCCCAAAATTATTGATTTATTTTCATAAATAAATAGATTCATTCTTTTTTTTTATTTCTTTTTTTATATTTGCTTATTTTTATAGTTACAAACAGCTGAAAAACCATGTAGTAAACAGACGCAACTTTTGTCATCTGACCCCTTTGGAACCATTTTTTCCTACCTCACTGTCAATACAGTGTTGTTAATCCATGTCCATTTATTTGTCTCCGAATGACTTAGCCCAATCCAGTAGTTCAAATTCCCTTTCCTACTCAGATACATCTGCAGAAATAAGATATAGTTGAAACTAATACATTCATGTGCAACTAACTTCTGTTTTAATTTCACTGTTATTTACTGATTTACCGACCTGGACTCGTTCATTGGTGATAACGGCAAGATCTCCTCCCTTCCTTTGGCATTCCTCCCTGCTCTGCTGCCATGTGAGCCGGTTTTGAGACAGGAAGTAACAAGTATTCTCGAACCTCAGCCAGTGCTTGCCACAGTCACCACACAGACGCTCTGCACATTTAGGTGGGGAAGGAAGAAAACACTGAAGTGAAGAAAAATAAGTTTTATATAGAAAAACGACTAACATACAGTACATGAAACCCTTAGATAACTGTCTGTGTGTTGTTCACAAACTCACGAGGCAGTTGGTAAAGCTCTTGGCATTTCCCCAAGCTGCATTCCTGTTCTTGCAGAGGCTTGGTAGTCTGCTCTACCTCTGGACATGGAGGCGTCCCAGTCACTGTTCAGTATATAATGTAACAATGGATCATCTATTAAGCAGTTACCATAGCAATCACCATTTCCACCAAATCTACTGCAGTACTGCAGTGCCATAATAAAGTAAAATCGAGACCTTGAAACATGTTAATGAAAGGTTTTTAGACTCTATTCTTTATTTTGTGTATCTGTGTATTTTGTGTACTTCTCTAAGGTAAACACTATATTGTTTTAAAACTAATTTGAACCCACATGTTTTAAAAACTGCACCTATTTGTGATCCTTAAAGCCATTAAAAATGAATAATCTGATCTAAATCTAAAATTGAGTTTTTATTCTTAAAGTGTATTATGTTATATTATCAAGTATTTATTTGTAGTTAAACAATTATACAGTAACACAATAATAAGAAATGTCTAGTTAATTTACTTCTGTTCATTTATAATGTTGCAATATGATGTATTATATAACAGCTTCTGAATTATTGTAGTTAGTCTGTTAATAAGTTTACTGATTTAAAGTTTGTGTAAGGTAAAAAAAAATGCATGAATTTAGCACCATTGTTTGTACCATATTACAGAGAAGAGAATGTGTGAAGCATAAAGCCTAGACGTTATTTTAAATGTAACATATTTTTCATTCAAATGTTATTTTTAGTTTACAAATAAATAAATAAAAGTGAGGACGAATATATAACATACATATTACATACTGAAAGGCCAAAAGCCACAAGTGTTTCTTCAGTAGCACAAATCAAACTCTGTAAATACCACGTAGACCATGCCTTTACAAGTAATTTATTTAATTTATTATTATTAATATTATTAGAAACATTAAGATATGTTGCATGTTTAGAAATGGTTTAGACTGTTTCCATTATCAAAACGATATGGTAGCTCATTTATACTATATATATATATATATATATATATATATATGACAGAAAGAGAAAGAAAAGGGTTACATAATTATACAATCCTATTTTATTGGTGCCAGGCTGTATGGTCTTACTTACAGTTCATAAACAGCACAAGGACCACGATCAACAACAGGACGCAGATCACAAAGAGAATCAGCGAAACGATGCGGTAAACACGAAGTGTACGGTAAATATCTATTGATGCATCTGTAAGGAAAAAAAATATGATAGATCTGTCGTAACATGGACCGTCAAATTACGGAAGTCAAGAGATGTGCAATAATAACATTCATCACCTGAACCCGGATGCAGCGGTTTCGGTTCAGACTTGCCTTCTGTGTACTTGCCGAAATTGCAGAGTTTTACATACATGTTTTTGCTAATTCAAAACCGTGTCTCAGTTCAACGAAGGCCAGCGAATAGTCTTCAGGCGTTTGTAATCTAGTGCGCATCTGACCGCATCTCTGCTCTTTATGTGCGCACTAACATACTTCACTACAGGGGGTTTGACCGAGTGCAGGGGCTTTGATGACGACGCTCCATAACACAATATCAGCTCTGTGTCCTCGCGTGCCCTTCTGAAACCTTCAAGTGTTCTCTGGTCTGGACAAAATAAGATACCCGCTGTCCTCGAGAGAGCAAAATATGCAGCTGTGTCCCAGATATGCTTTTTACTTCGTGAGTTATGGCCATACAAAAGACTCTCTTCAAATGACAGAGCAATCTATAATTTATGCGGGACTTGGTAGCCTAACAGATATTTCAAACGATCTAGAAACCTCTTGGGTTACAAACTCAACATGT
The DNA here is from genome assembly GCA_032359435.1 of Enteromius unitaeniatus. Lineage (NCBI taxonomy): Eukaryota > Metazoa > Chordata > Actinopteri > Cypriniformes > Cyprinidae > Enteromius > Enteromius unitaeniatus. Next base: position 6,349,253 of record JAUMHI010000058.1, on the reverse strand, counting down.
CTTTTAAAAAATAGATAGTGAGTGAGTGAGTCAGTGTTTGTGTGTGTGTGTGTGTGTGTGTGTGTGTGCATGTTTATGTGGTTTATGAGGACACAAATGTGTATAATGACATGGCTATTACAATATGAAGGTGTTTTATGAGGACATTTTGTCCCCGTTATTCAAAAGGCTACTTACTAAATGTACAAACACACAGAATGAAGTGTTTAGAGAATGTAAAAGTGTGTTGTGTTTCCTGTAAGGGGTAGGTTTAGGTCAGTGTAGGACAATACCACATACAGTCTGTACAGTAGAAACACTATTACACCTATCGAGAGAGACACCGTAAACCACAAAAACGAATGTGTGTGTGTGTGTGTGTGTGTGTGTGCACTGAAAAAAATGCTATGTTGAATTTACTTCAAAATTTACTTTACTTGTCAAAGGGTTGCACGAAATAAATGTATCTAAATCCAGATATATTTTTTAAGTTGAGTGAATGTATATTTTATAAGTTGAGTGCACTTATATTTTATAAATTGGTTGTACTTATATTTTATAAGAAAATTGTAAGAATGAAAGAAACACAATTCTGCTCATAATTTATTCATGTCGCAATGCATGATGGGAGCTATTGATGAGTTTTAATTGGTGGATCTCAAAATGCA